>JAJPUD010008658.1:31471-85825 GCA_023553655.1 Myrmecobius fasciatus | reverse complement strand
AGTTGCTTCTCTCAGTAGCACTCTGGGAGGAACAGAGTTCATATGTGTATCAATGAGTGGGAGTCACATTGGCATCTCATCTCTATAGTATATGGGTACCCATGCTCTAGTCCTGTTGACATATGCAGCTTTGCTCATCACTGCTTATGTGAAAGGGGGGGAATGATTTAAATGACTGCAGGTCTGATAGGGATTGGATTATTTTTTAGATGTAGTCAATTTTGAAAAGAAGAGTAGATGCAATAAGATTAAAAGTGGTTGTTTACGTATTCTTTAGACAGCAGTGAAATGGTACAAAGGTATGCCTTAAAAGCTCAATTGTCAGAAAGCAAAGGCATATACTCAGGCAGAGAGTAACAAAATAATTCCTATTTGCAGTTGATATAATGATTTAGTCCTAGGAAAAAAAATCAACAAGGAAATTAAGTATTAGAATATAAAATATAGCTCAACTGTCTAAATAAATCTGAAATACCTTCTATTAGGAAAGCAGGAATGGAAGGGGGGAATGTAGTTTAAAAAAAAAGACAAATGGAAAAATCAAAGTTATTTCTAACAAGTTAATCAATCTCTGCTGTCAGTATCTAGTTGATCTTTTCCAGAAAATTGTCTTTTCAGGCAGAGGAAGTGTACTAAGTGCAACTAAGCTTCAAATTATTGACAAGCACTACCAAGATGATGGAGCCAGCAGGTTTTCATTCTGGTGTTTGGGGAAAATGTTTTTAATAATGAAATTTATGGACTAACTGCTGAAAAGAACCTGCATGCCAGTGGCAAAGCCTCAGTGAACCTTTCCTGTCAAAGAGCACTGCAGCTTTTTTTTGGGCAGATTCCACAACAAACACCAGTTAAAGGTTTTAAATAAAACAAAATGTTATTTTTCAAGCTGGCCAATTGATTGCCAAATCTGAACCATTTCTAATCTATTAGGGAAGTATATGTATTTAGATGAACCAAAGAATCTACAAAGACAACTGCACAGAAAACTAGTTCTCCTTCTACTTGTAATATGGAGGATGCCATTTTGACAAAGTGAAGCTTTTCATCCCTATTAACTATTTTTTTTTTAAAAAGCAACAAATAAGCTACAAATTTTGTAACATGTAGATCTTAGCCAGTTTTTCTGAGCTTAGTCGATAAGACTCAGGGTGCTGGTCTTCAACACACAGCAGGTCAGATTGCTCTGCTTATAGCACCAAAGACAGGCACAGCCCTTTCTCCACTGCACTAGTTTGGTGTGCTAATGTACCCACCAGATTTGATCATTGCTTGTATAGGCTGGGATAACTGTTCTTAGAAGTTTCATTTAAATGAACCAGTAGTTAAATTTGTAAAAGCTATTTGCCTCATGAAAAATAAATAAATCAATGACCATTTCTTCTGCACTCACATAACTCAATTAATAAGACTGGGTTGATAAAGTATGATAAAGACATATGCCAAAGACCATACCATTTTTTTTACATGATTGATTAGAACTCTGACCTCATATACTGTTCTATAATAATAAGTTTGTGTCACCCAAAGTACAATTGTAACAATTAACTGCTTGTTCTATCATTCTGTAGCTTCTTTTACTGCTACCTTAAGAGTTGATGTTAACCATAAAATGAGAGAGGAATTCATTAACAACTTAGGTATAAATTGATATATCTATATAAAGTGATTTAAAGATGAAAGTCCAATATCGACTGATAGGACTGACATTACATTAAAAAAATCATTTTACTTGTTTGGGTGAAAATTAATGTTTTCCTAGATACAGTTTAGAAAGTATTGATGGATTTTGTTTACACCCTTAACAGACGTTTGGCTCAAACAAGTTCAACAACATATACATTCTAATCAAAAAAGAAATTCTCTTACAGTAAGTGAACAATGTAGTAACGGCATCAGACAGGCCTAAGCAAGTTTTGTAGTATTTTTGTCAAATATATACAGAATAGGTTTATTAGAAGGCCATAATCTCTGGATCTAAATTTTTTTATAACCTGAAGTTGGCTCTCCACCGCTACCCCAATCCAATTAGCTGAGAGGACCCCTACAAAGTAAAGAAGCCCTGAGGACAAAGAAACTATATCAGACAAAGTAACTGGTCTATCACTGACTCTGGTTTACTGAAACCAGAATCTCTGGAGGGAAATAAAGCACATCCATCGCTGCCCTCCCGCCTGCCACAATGTAGTTGGAAAAGATGCAAATTTTAAATCCCAGTGTTTTAAGGAATTATATTTTGCTTGGGCTTATTGTGCTCCATAGATTGTAAAGGCAAGATGAGTCTTTTGGTGAAATTAGAATAAGAATATGGTCCAATAAAGACTCAGAAGCATATCTTTAAGATCACCCAAACTTCTCTAGTTTTCAAGACAAATGAAAGTGAGTGTTCAATCACATTATCCTTAATTATTTAATTCACAAGGTCTGTATTACTATAAAAATCATACTGCCCAAGATTCAGGAAAAATTTAGTTTGGTTTTAACACACTCTCACAATGAGTCCATACATTAAAGAACGGCCAAAGCTCTAACCACAGCAGCCTCTAACATAGTGTTAAGAGAAACATTATTTGAGAAATTTTAAAAATCTGACATCTGAAGACTTTAATAATCCCCACCAAGCAGCCAAATAATTCTGTTTGTGACTTTGGGGTTTGTAAGCATGTACAATTTACTCTGTATTCCAAAAAGGAAGTTATAGGTTTTGGTTGACATTTTTGAGAACTGCAACATGCTGCCAAGCATCAGAAAAGCCAATCTTTCTATAGTGATCATTCAATGAAATGGGTCTAAGAAAGCTTTCATGGTTCCAAATTTAAAACACAATAAATCATTTAAGAAAGTTACCAAGTATAAAACATAAAAGATTTGTTTCGACTACGCTCAGGACTGCAATTTCCTACTGGAGATAGAGCAAGAATGAATAACTAATTGTTCTTAACCATTTGTACAAAATAATAACAAAGCTTTTTAGGGAATAATCTAATCCATTATTTATGAATTCCAAGAAATATCACTAAGCAACTGTTTGGACACCCGAGAAAAGAAGGACATTTGCAGAAAGAAGTGACATACTTTCTTTGAAATAACTGGAAAAGGGGATAGCTACTTGGTGTAGTAGATAGAGCACCAGTCCTGAAGTCAGGAGGATCTGAGTTCAAATTTGGCCTCAGACACTTAACACTTCCTAGCTGTGTGACCCCGGGCAAGTCACTTAACTCCAATTGCCTCAGTAAAAAAGAAAATAAAAGAAATAACTGGAAAAGAATTAAACAGATTTTTTTTTTTTTGGCAAGATGTTGTTCTAAGGTATGAAGAAAAAAAAAAATCACCAAGCTTTATTTATTCAGTGCCATATTGTTCAATCTACCGAAAAATTACAATACACAGCAACAAAAACATAATAACAAAATTCATCAAGATCAAAAAAGAATATCAAGGGAATCATTTTTTTTTTAAATGGGAAGAAAGGAAGCCTCACAGTACCAAATCTCAGACTATGCACAAAACTGTAAGTCAAAACAATGTAACACTGGATAAAAAATTGAAATGCTGATCAGTGGAACAGATAAAAACAAACTATACCAAGGAAAATGTGTATAAGTAATTTATTGATAAATTGATAAACTAATGATCCCAGCTATTGGGGGCATGAATTCACTATTCAACAAAAACTGTTGGGAAAACTAAATTAGTCTGGCAGAAATGAGGCACAGACCAACATTTCACACCATATATCTACATAAACTAAAAATAGTAATGATATCATGAGTAAATCAGTTTAACACGGAAAAAATTACCCATTCAATTTGTGGAGAGGAGAAGAGTTCATGACCAAACAAGAGATAGAAAGTTTCACAGAAGATAAAATGGATAATTCTGATTGAATAACATTAAAATGTTTGCAAAACTAAAACCAGTGCAAATTCTAAAATTAGAATAAAAGTAGGAAACAGAGAAAAAAAATCTTTGTAGCAAACTTCTCTGATGAAGGTCTCATTTATAAAATATATAGAAAACTGAGTTAAATATATGCCACCCCCCAAAAAAAGCCATCCTTTAATTGCTAAATGGTTAAATGATATAAACAGGCAGTTTTCAGAAGAAGAAAGCCAAATTATCAAGAGTTATATTTTTAATGCTCTAAATCACTAATTACTAGAAAAAGGCAAATTAAAATAAATCTGAGGTATGGCACACATCTATCAGACTTGGCTAAATTGAAGAAAAAAAAAGACAAAAGAAAAATGCCAAATTTTTGGTTGTGGGTAAATAGATACTTTACCATATTGTTGGCAGAGCTGTGAATTAGTCTGATCATTTTGGAAAGCAATTTAGAAGTACAATCCAAAACCTATGAAATTGTATACAGCTTTTGAGTTAAGAAAGAGGAAAAGGACTAATGTGTACAACAATATTTATAGCAGCTCTTTTTGTGGCAAATAATTAGAAACTGAGCCCATCAGCTGAGGAATTCTAACAAGTGGTAGAATATGAACGTTATGGAATTCTGTTTTGCTATAAAAATTATTCTGGGGATGGCTTCAGAAAAAACTAAGCAAACTTGTATGAACTAATGTAAAGTAAGATGAGAAGAATCAGAAGAACAATTTATACAATAATAGCAATATTGTGAATATAATGAATACAGAAACTTCAACTGACAAAATGACCAGGCACAAGTTCAAGGGATTCATGATGAAATGTGATATCCACCCTCCAGATAGAGAATGGATGGACTCAAGAGTGCCAAGAAAAAAGCATGCATAATGATACATATTTGGGTTTTGTTTTTCTTGCCTTATCAATAGGAGGGAGAGAGGGAGCAGGAGAAAGGGAGAATATTTGGAAATGAAAATAGAATAAAATTGAATTTTTAAAAAACCATCAAGAATCAAGATGTTTCAGGATTAATATTTCACAGAAGATGGAAGCAGGGATTGCTTGGTTTTCAATAACGTTATAGTATTGCCACCAATATGAGAAAGAAATATACATAAAGGCCCATGTTATGGACTAGAGAATAGATATATTTCAGGGGTGTGGTGGAAGAATAGCAGAGACACTCTATGAAAGGAACAAAAGCATTTGCTTTTCCCAAAGAGACAATTTCCTGACTTGGCTATAAAGGAACAACAAATAAAATAAAATCAAACATACAAGGCAGGATAAGGGCTCCAGGCATTGAGAGCAAGCTCAGTAAAAAGAAGCTAAAGGAAGGCAGTCTGGGTCATTCAGCAAAGAGCCCCAGGGAAGCAGAACCACAGCAAAAGAAAAAGGCTCTGACTTTTTCTTGAAGACTAAGATTTGAAGAGGCAGAGGCTGCACAGCAGATAGCAGGAGAGGAAAAGCAAGCCCAGAAAAGAAACTCAGGGGCTTTAAATGCCTGGAGGAAGCAAAAGGAGGGGAAAATAAATCAAAAGACCTCCCCTCTCCTCCCCATCCTAGTCCTTGTCCCTGGCCTAAGGTGAGTGGAAGAATATCTAGGCCTTTGCTTTTCACCTTCCCCTCCCCATCATGATTCCCTGCCCCTCCATCTTTCCCCCACCCCCCTTCTAAGCATTCTCTTTTCCTTCCTTCTCTCTTACAAAGAATTAGCCAATGGCTGAACTTGGTTCCATCAGTCAGTATATTTGTTCCTCTGAATGTGGGAAATAGGAAATAAAACACAAATCACTACATACTGCTTTTGGTTAATACAATTTTGAAAGTTTACATCTGATTGTTCATCCAAGGTTCCCTGGTCTATTCAGATGAACTTTGAGCTTATCAAGCCATTTCAAAATGCATTTAACTCTCAGAAAAGGACAAACTGCCCAACAAAGTAGGTAAGTCCGTTTCTCTTCCATTACCTTTGAACTCAGTCTAGGGCTTCCTCTCTTGAAGGAAACCAGGTCCAGGAAAGTTGAGATAACCACATACATGAATACATTTCAACATGTAACTCCCAAAGAATGAGTAAAATTTGGGGATGGACTATACCGTATAACCTATATCAAATTGCTTGCCCTCTCAATGAGGTGGGGAGAGAAGAGAGGGAGAGAACTTGGAATTCAAAACATTGGGGAAAAAAAAAGTTGTTAAAATTGTTTTTACATGTAATTGGGAAAAAAAATATTAAAAAAACAAAAAACAAAAAACAACTTGTGGACAGAGAAAGCAACTGCCAAACAAGGTAAGACCAATGGCCCAGCCAGGCCAGGACTGAACTGCCAGCAGACAATCCAAGAAATGTTGTTCACCAATGTCAACCTTGAAGATTCAGCATAGTCTAGATCTTTGACATAAATAGTTGTGCCTTCTAAGTACATTATCTTTTCCTTCCTTCTCCTTTATAAAGAATTAGCCAACAGCTAATTATCAATCTGTTCAAATCCAATCTGAATCTATTTATACTTGTTATCTATTGCTTGGATTGTTTACTATGGTAGGAATGCCTTTTTTTCCTATACCTCTGACTATCTTAAAGGGTCCCTCTTCCAGAAGACCTTTTTTGTTACTTGTCTTCCTTTGGACCTTACTTAACACAGAAGCAAATTTCCCTTTTATTTTTTTCACAGATTCTGATAAAGATGGCCCAGAAGTCTTGGAAATGGCATTGCCCTTCTACAGCTGCCCAGCCTCCCCACCTTGCTGCCAGCACAGATTCCACAGGCAGTATTGAGAGAAGCAGTCACTGTGGCTAACGTTCTTCACTAATGACATTAATGCTGATCAATGCAATTGCTGGGCACGGATGCCCAAGAGCCCTGGGAATGGGAGCGTCCCTCACAATACTAATCCTGTTTCTGGCCAAACCCTGGCAGCCATCACCAGGAAATCAACTCTTGTGGAAATGAGGCCTATCAAGCGTTGCTTGCCACAACAATCACCACTACTGATGTTCCAGAAAAAGTTCTTGTCACTTAAGTCCTTGACATTGGCAAATGGCTCAGTGTCAGAAATGGGTAAGATTTTATCAGTAGATAGAACTTTAAGGAAGAGGCATGATCATCTGCTTTGCTCCTTTACCTTAAGGACCATGGACTTTTCTACCTAACTTGCATTATACCTTTCATACACACTATTTCTCTCATTAGAATGTTAGCTCCTTGAGAGCAGGGACTGTATTGAATTTCTATTCATATCCCCAGGGCTTAGCACATAAAAAATGTTTAATAAATCCTCATTCATTCAATTATCCATGGGGCAACATTCCCTATGACAATTTCTAGAGGACATAGGGAGCATTGTGGAATGAGTACTGCACTTGGAGAAAACTGGGTTCAAATCTTGACTCTTGACTTTTTACTATTTGTGGGCTTTAACAAATTATTTAACCTGAATTTATTTCATTTATGAGATGGGGAATAGACTTACCAGAATTACAGTGAAGAATTGCACTAAAGAAAATACTTTGAAAATCTTACATTACATAAATATAAGTTGCTTTCATTATGGACCAGCAACTCAAACTAAACAAACATCCAGAGAGATCAGAAAAAGTTTTCTGGGGACAGTGAAACACAGGATCTGTATTCTTGCCAGGGATTTGAACAAGAATATTTTAAATACTAAAATCCTCTTCTGGTACATTACCTTGGCATAGCCCTAGGTTTCTAAAGACTAAGCAAAACCTCATATTGTAAGTTTTAATAGGTCGTTCTGAATGAGTCCAGCAAAAGACTATTATTAAAGAACTGGGCCAATAAGCTCACAAAGGCCATCTTGAAGGGATGGAAGGATTGGTACTTGTATCAGTAGAAGGAACATATACACATATGAAACCACAGATCTTTGAATTTCTGAAACAAGTATCCCCTAATACATGTGCTGCTGAAAAAAATTAGTATTTCTGAATATCAGGGGAGTGACTATCACATACAATAATAGGCAAAAACCAAAATGTAGAGAGAACACTTAGGTCCTCAGCTAAAAGCTAGGTTAGAGTAGAATATGAGTCTGGCTACAGAAAGGAAAAAAGTAACTGTACATTTGGGGCACACTGAAAAATCACACAGCTGGTTTGAAAGCATGAATGTACCAAATAACTCCCATATTGCAAAGGTAAGTATACATATTCTATAAATGTTTCTCTTCTAGCATAGATTAACTAAAAACCCCACGTGCTTTTTAGACTCCCCTTTCATTATTCAGTTTGCCTATTGCCAGACCCCACAAACACAAAGACTATGTTCATAGTTCAGGGCTTTTGGGCCTGCTCCAAATGGGTTGTCAACCCAAAATACTAGCATTTCTACTGGTTTTGAAGCCCATGGCCTGCAATTACTTCCCTTTCTGGCAGGAACTCTAAGTCCAGCACTAATTTTAACATTATAAATAACCCCCTTACTGTATTACTTGAACTTTCTAATACAGCTCCCTTTTGTTCTGTACTCTCATAGTAAATAATCCATTTTATGAGAAAATTTCAGCTATTAAAGACCATTTTAACTGTTATGAAAATCTTTTTCTTCTAGAATCCTCTTTTTTGAAAAAGTTCTCTAAAGTTTGAGACTAAAATGCTGTGAATCTCAAGTGAATATACCTTATAATTATTTTGTTCATAAGTGACAAGCAAAGGTTTGTTTTAAAGAAAGATTTTTACAGCAAAACAAATATGAGAAAAGGACTAACAATGCCTTGGATTTTTTATTTACTCTTTTTAGTTTTTTCATACTACTGCAGAAGACAAAAGGAGATTATTACCCTCCTCTCTCTGCAATTAAAGTCATCCTAAATGGATAGGAATTTAAAACAAAAAGACCTTTAGTATAGAAGGCTGCTTGATCAATCTCAGGAATTCATCTAAATATTTCAATAAATCCTAGGTATTTTGCTCAACAAACAACATTCAGGAAAAAGCTGTTAAACTTTTTTTTTTAAGTGTTTCTATGAAAATTGTTATATCTAGAAATCCATCTTCCCCTGCAGGAAAAAGCTGTTGAACTTTTTAAAAAAAAAATGTTGCCATGAAAATTGTTATATCCAGAAATCCATCTTATCCTACAAGAAAGTAGGAGGGAAAGGGGATTCAAGAAGGGGAAGAGGATGACAGAAGTTAGGGAGAAAGTGGTCAGAAGCAAAACATTTTTGAGGAGGGACAGAATGAAAGGAAAGTAAATAGAATAAATAGGTAGGAAATATGGTTAGCAATAGTAATTGTGAAAAGAATTTTGAAGCAAGTTTCTTTGACAAAATCCTCAGCTCTCAAATGTATATGGAACTGAGTCAAATTTATTAAAAAAAAAAAAAAGGGCCATTCCCCAATTGATAAATGATCAAAAGATATGATCTATGCCCAAACAAAAAATCATGCATACTCTTCAACCTAACAATACTACCATTAGGCATGTATCCCAAGAGTTTTTTTGGTTGTTTTTTTTTTTTTTTAAAGGACCTATATGTACAAAAATATTTATAGTAACTCTTTTCTTAGAGCAAAGGACTGAAAATTGAGGGCATGCTCATCAATTGGGGAATGGCTAAATAAATTATGATATATGATTATAATAGACTATTGTTCTGTAGGAAATGCCGAGCAGGATTCTCTTAGGAAAACCTGGACCTCATGCAAAGTGAAATGTACAAAGTAATAGCAATGTTGTGGTATGATCATCTGTGAATAACTTCGCTATTCTCAGCAATACATTGATCCAAGACTACTCTGAAGGACTCATGATGAAAAATGCAATCCATACCCAAAGAAAGAACTGACTGTGTCTAAATACAGACTGAAGCATATACTTTTTTTTTAAAATTATCTTTCTTGAGTTTTCTTTCTTTCTTTCTTTTTTTTTTTTTGGGTGATGGGGGGAAATCTATTTTCTTTTGCAACATGACTTTCATAGTAATATTTTGCATAACTTCACATGGGGCCTTCTCATTGTGGGGAAGAGGAGGAAGGGAGAGAATCTGGAATTTAGTTTTAAAAACATGTAAAAAAAAGTGTTTTACATGTAATGTAATTGGGAAAAATAAAATATTAAAAAAAAAAAGAAAAGAAAATTGTTATACCCTCAGAGAATACACAAGCTAGGTAAACTAGTCATTGTCTATTTGGAGACTGGTTTTAAATAACTAATGTGATTATAGACATTATTAAAAAGATACACAAAATTAATTAATGTGTACTTAACTGATATAATGTAGATTATAGTTATAAGAAGATTCTTTTAAAGGTAGCTCCTATTGAATAGCATGGTATAGTGGATAAAAGTTAGGCTTAGAGTTTTGAAAGACTTGGGTTAAAGTACTGCTTGTGGCTTACCCAAGTTATGTGTGATTCCCTGGCAAATTCTTAAAACTCTCAGTGCCCTAGGAAACAAAATTAAATTGTAGAGTGAGTGAGTATTCACTTATGTTTATGGAGACAGTTGCTTATCAGGAAGAATGGATATGATAAGGGGAAGGAAAGGGAGTTGTGATACACATAGACATATGGATGTAGGAACAGCAGAACATAGATGATAGAAAGCTAGCCTCAGAGTCAGGAAGACTCGGGTTCTATATTTGCCTGAGATACAAAGTGGCTTTTGATTATATGCAAATAGTCATGTAACCTATCAATCTCCCAGGCAACTAAGGTGTGGAATAGTTACTGATGTCATCCACACGGAGTGAAGAAATTGCCTCATGTATTCTTTGTATAGCAATGAAATCACAAGTCTGAACAGTTCCTGCTTACTAGCACACAACACCCACACCCTCATGCGTGTACACACACACACACACACACACACACACACACATTCACTCTCTACCCTCGTAAAACATAAATGATCACAAAGTATTTTATTAGAGCAAATGCATTTACTCTCTACTTTGATCATTCCTATTTTAAATATAGGAATGACAAAGTCAACTGAGTTGCCTGAGGATAAAAAGGGAGTCTGGAAATGAATGGCAGAAATAGGGAATCTCCAGATAGATCCCAGACTTCCATCCAAGATCATGAGATTAAAAAAAATCCTCGTTCCTCTTTCACCTCAACTATGCCATATGAGTATTTTAAAACCTTTCATGGTTTGCTGTATTTTTCATGGAAATGGAAGGTAAACAAGGCAGAAATAATATAACAAAATAAAAAAAGATAAGGTTTTGGGATCCAAATAAGAGACTCACTTTTAGAATCTACACCAAGACAGATGCCCATCCCCAGGTTGGTCTCGTCCTTCTCCTGTCTCAAATTCTAATACTGGTCATTAGGACCTGACTGAAGTGACAGAGGATGGGGTTGTGATTTGAGGAAAAAAGTAGGAATTATAAAAAAAAGATAATTTAGATCTTTTATTTGTTCAAGGCAGTTGTATTTATTTCACTATTTTGAGAAATCAACTAAGTACATATGAAATGGTGAAAATTGTGACAATTAAAAAATTTTCTAACTCAAGTATTTTTGAACCAATATATAAGGCCCCAAAAATATGGATTTCTTGCAAATATTTAAAAATGCCTTTACAGAAATGCCAATTTTTTAGCTCAATAGCAAATTAAAAATGTATAAATCTTACTATTTCACCCATGACATACTGATTCAGAACATCAGTTCTGATAATAAGCAACTGTAGAAATATTTTGACAATTCTTCTTAAGCCTAAGAAATCACATATTACAGATTGTTGATGAAACAATTCAATTAAAAAACTCATTCCTCTTAGGATGTGAAATGAGAATAGTTTTTTGAAGCAAGTGTTTTACTAGTTCCATATGTGAACAATAAACAGCTGGGAAAAAACTTTTTCTTGGCTAGACTCTTAACTCTTATTTCAACAACTTCTATGTTAGGATCTACTTTCATACCAATGAAATGCAAGAAAAAAGAATGCTCTTTCCTTAAAGTGGTATTGAGATGGTACTATCAGGTCTGAGAACTAGTGAAAAGGTATGCAGTAAGAATCCCAAGCTTGTGGAGTAGAGAACAACAAGCAGAATCAGGGACACCAGCAAACTCTCTCTCTATAGCAAAAAATACCTGGAAAGGCCAAATAATAACTAGTAAGATTAATTTGCTAAAATGGCTCAGGGGCTTATGGGAACCAGCTTCCTTCTATTTGAGAAACAAAGGAACAATCCTGGCATGTGTATGCTTGGTGATTTTAAAAGGATAAAAACTGCAATATGGGGTAATGCATTTATAAAGGGACACCCAACTCAGGTTTTTGCCACTGATTGCAGTGAATGGGAAGCCACAGAAATTGCTTTCCATGCAGTCAATCTCAGAAAGTTGGAAATGTACTAAAAATCCTAATCTGATAACTTAATTATCTAATTGCTCTAAACTGAATAATGCTCTCTCTCTCTCTTTTTTTTGCTTTTTGCTGAGGCAATTGGGGTTAAGTGACTTGCCCAGGGTCACACAGCTAGGGAATGTTAAGTGTCTGAGATCACATTTGAACTCAAGTCCTCCTGACTTCAGGGCTGGTACTCTATCCACTGCGTCATCTAGCTGCCCTGAATAATGCTCTTCTACTAAGGCATCTCAATAATCATGATAAAAAATAAGTCTCTTGACAACTATTAAAAATCCTAAATACAATTATACTTTTAAAAATGGCCAGATTTTTAACACATGATAAATTTAAAGAACTGGCTATGAATGGATAAGATAGGCCAGATCACCCACAGTGACTTCCAACTTTATCTTTAATTTATTCTGTGCTGATAATATAATAGTTAACATTTTTATAGTAAGGTCTGCAAAGCACTTTATACACACACACACACTTACACACACACACACACACACACACACACACATTATTTGTACCTACCCTCCATGTGTGTATAGATGTATATACACATGTGAATGTAAACACATTACAAAATCCTCTCAGTCTACAGGCATTGAACACTACTACATAAACAGGAAATTCATTAGTATAGGGTATTTAGTAGGAAAACTTAACAAATATTTCACAAAATAACTTCCGGGAAAAATCTTAAAAATTACTATGTTTTCACCCCATAGTTATTCTTATATTAGATAACTGTAATTTGTGGGGAAAGAGTATTTTTGTAGATTTTGATATATTCTTAAGATTATTAAGGAAACAAAATTGAACCCACTTTAATGGGGACTAACAAGTGGCTATTTAGGTATTTTTATGGATTTATTGATTGTATTCTCAGGATTTGAAACAAATATCAGTGAGTGTAGATTATTAAACCTGCCTGATTGACCTAAAAGGCACACTTACTTTCTTGCCTATCCCTATCTAATTTCAGAATAATCTGTTTAGAAGGCTTAATAAGCAGCCATTTTAAAAATAAAGGATGAAAACTTAATTATTGTGCCATTAAATGGCAAATATGAAGACTATCAAAAAAAAAAAGGAAAAACTTAAATGAAAGTAGCAGATACTAAAGAACACGTACAACTATGTAAGTGAATACAATTAAATTCTAAGAAAACAAATTAAATGCAATGGATGAGGTTGGTATTATCTTTGCTAAAGTAGAAAAGATTACTTTCTTTTAACAAAGTATATATTATGAAATGATAAGATTATATTCTTTTCCTTAACAGTTTGGGGGAAGCATATATCTGTGGTTTAGAAACCACCATCTTTGCTAGTTGTATTAAAAACAAAGTTGATTTATTAAAAGAAAAAAGAAAAGAAAAAAATTTGGAGAAGGTAAGTCTGACTTTCTGGTTGGTGATCATTCTTTTGTCCAGCAGTAGATATTTTTTAGGGGAAAGACTCATGGCATTACATATAAGAGAGTTACAATCACAAGTAAGAAAGGACTAGTGACTCTCTAGTATAACCTACACACAAAACGAAGCCCCCTATCACACAGGTAAATGTTTGTTCAATCTCTGCTTGAAAAACCTCCAAGGAGGGGAAATTCAATTCACCACCCCTTGAGGCAACCTATAATCATAAGAAGTGAGACAAAAAAGTGGAAAGGATACTAAGCTTGGAGAAAGAGGGTCTTGGTTTCATCTTACTCTGCCATTGATTCCCTGAAAAAATGTGGGCAAGTCAATGTCTTGGAGACCATTTCTGTAATTTATAAAAAAATTATAATGATGGGGCTCAATTAGACTAGTAATTCTCAAGTGTGGCCTACAGATCCTTGGGAGGCCTGAAGATTCTTTCAGGGGATCTGCAAAGTCAAAAATATTTTCATAATATTACTAAGATATCAAGTCTAACAAAATGCTCCTCTTTTTTCCAACTACATATTTATGTGAGGTCATATTTTCTTCAAATACTTCAAATAAAACTACATATCACAACAGACTGAATACTAAAGCAAGTATGAAAATCCACTTCTGTTTATTAAGCCAAAGATTAAAGAGGTTTATGAAAACACATAAAACAATTCTACCCTACTTATTTTTTGTTGCTGTTTTAGAAAAGCTATTTTAAAAAATATGTTAACATATAATGGGTTTACTCTAGTTATTTTAAATGAATAATTTTTACCAGTTTTAATGTCTAATATGTAAATATGAAAACCTAGAACTCACATAACAAAAATTTTCTAGATTCCTCAATAATTTTTCAAAGTGTAAGGGGTCTTTGAGAACTATTTGATTAGAAGAATAGTAAGATCTATACAAGCTCCAAGTTTACAATCCCATGATCATAAACTTAAGTTTACTGCCACATGAAAATGAACTCAATGAATTTTTATTACTGCTATGTAGCACAGGGCTTGATCTAAGGATGGGTGGTAAAACAGGAAAACTAGCTTCTTTCTGAAAAAAGGGGATAAAGAATCTTAAAACTTCAGGCAGATCTATTTAACATCACAACAACTCATCTAATAATGTCTTCATTATAAAAAACACAGGCTTAGAGCAAGATAAGATAGCCTGGGGTGGTGGATCACCCAGTTAGCCTGGCTTATCAGAATGATACATGGTGTAACTATGTACCAGTAAGACAGCCACACGAATTTCCAAGTAGTTATCCCTCTTGGAACATGTTTAAAAAATGAAAGAAGAGCTCTTTCTCTGACTACTAGAAAATATGAAGTTTGATATAATTTAGCACAAAATCTGCCATCTTGTGAATTATCGAGGGTAAATTTATATTAGTCAAGGTCAAAAGAATGTAAAAAATTATCAAACAGAAGCACTGACTTTATAAATCTAGAAAAAGTTAGTGAGTTCCCAAAGACTGAATATCCTGCTCTATTCTAACAGAGTCCAAAATATATAATAAAGCCCTTTGCAGTTTAGAAAATAAACTTATCTTTAGTTTTGAGGTTTTTCTTGATAAGATTGCCTTAAATAGCAGCCTGCTGCTCCTTTTATGAACCTATAAATTCTATGTGCATGCTCCTTGATCTTGATTAGGGGGCATTTCCTTGTGCTCTATGGGCCCCAGTTTAGCATAAGGAATACTGACCTTCTCCCTCAGTACCCTCAGAGCGCTCCAGTTTTGTGTCTTTATGTTGCCCTTCAGCCACTTTCACAGCCACTGCTCGGCAAATTGCACCAAACTTTCGGTCCAGAGAACGAACGCCAGCCTCTCTGGTATACCTAGTGACAGGAAGAAAACACTTACTTCCCTTTGGAAAAACACAACTCACATATGTTCTTACTTCAGTTTATGTCATCTGAAAAAATGGAAAGTGGATCTCCAGGTCTACTTTTAAAATAAAAGGATGATGTAAGAACTGATATTTATGTTTTCAGGTAGAGGGGTTTTTAGGCACTGGATAGAGTGGCCTGAAGTCAGAAGGATCTGAGTTCAAATCTGAACTCAGTTGCTTATTATAGCTATGTGACCCTGAACAAATTACTTGACCCATGTATGCCTCTTCAGTAAAACAGCAGCACCTTCCTTGTAGGGTTATTATGAGGATCAAATGAAATATCTATAAAGCAATGCAGCACAGGCTGCTAAATAAATGCTCATTTGCTCTCATATGCAAATTGATGTAATCTTTGCTGTTTTTTGGGTAATAATTTCTTTATATTCAAAACCTTTTGTTAAAAACCTTAAAAATTACTTTTAGACATGTTTTTGGCTGGAACTTTTTTCTTTAATGTACTATGGATTATCCTGTTTTATTATCCTATATTTAGTCACTAATTCTATAAAATTTGGCCACATTATAAAATAAAATTTGGCCACATTAAAAACATTTTGGTTACTCCTTTGTAAATATTATATTTAAAGTTAATACCTTCCTTTGGCACTCAATGAAAAAAAACCCACAATATTGTTAAACTTGTTTCATGTTTACAAGAGATGCTACATGTGTCTCAAATGTTAACTGGCTCAGTAAAACCACTCAGAATTACTGAGCTTAAAAAGGGATTTAGAGACTAGTTCACCTAGTTGATTCTAGTATTGAATTTGAGACAAATTTGGATAGGTACCTCAGAATTTAGTGTAGATTGGGTGACAAAACAAACAAACAAACAAATAAAAAAACCAGTGATAGAAGGAAATACAAACCATAGTCAGACAAATAACTTAGTCTTTGGGAAAGTAAAATTCAAAAAGTACAGGAAAAAAATGGTTCAAGCCATCAGCTAAAGAGTCTAATGAATAGTATAGAGAGCAGGGAATACCCCAAAATAAAACTAGGACTATAAAATCACAAATGATTCCAATGAAGAAGAAAAAAATGAATGCATTTCTGGTGAAGTCCAGCATTAAAAGGATGGACGCACGTGCGCACACACACGCACACACACACACGTATACACAGAAGAAGGGATACATGACTAATGCTAAATATGAAAAAATGGAATGGGGACACAAGAATAGTAACAGGAAGGCTGAGATCCAGAATGACCTAAAGAAAAGAATAAGGAAAACAAACAAACAAAAAAAAAATTGGAAGCTAGATTTAGAGTGAGAATATACAAGGATGAGCCCACCATTTGGGGAAAAAATTAGCGTAATATTAACAGATAACAGAAAGAAAGCAGCACTATTAAATTTCTATTTTACAACTATCTTTTTTTTTTGTATCCAGGACAATGATTTACAAACTAGAAAGACTACACTAACCATCACTGGAGGATAAGCAAATAGTAGAATAATAAGTGTAAATCTCAAAGGGATCATTTTATAGAAGAGCAAACTGGGACAAAGAAGAGAGTTGGTCACTTGCCCAGGTTGACCAAAGTAATGAGTTAGTCTTAGAGTCAAGACTTCACGATTGCAACTTGTATTCTTTTCTCTCTCTTCTTCCTAGCTACCTCTGGTAGCCATTAGTTTCAAACATGCAATGTTGGGCAGATTCCTTAGGGACGATCATATAAGGTGTACGGTTATTTTTTTTTTTAATCCTTACTAGTGGAGTAATTACCAACTGTGACAAGGTGATAAATCCATCTAAAAAAATCTGGAAGATTTCCAATAACATATTATTTCCTGTTCAATATTTTTATCCATGACCTTGATGAAAACACAGAAAAGATAATCACGTAATTAAAAATGACACAGATTTGTGAAGAACAGTTAGCATGTTGGAGTCAACTGAACCTTTGATTTCCTAGCTACTAGAAACTCCTAGATGAGGAAACTCCCTCAACCATGGCAGGTCAGCATCTCAGAGTTGGGACTTAATCCAGGTCTACCTGTCTTTAAAGTGGCCTTTCTTATATGGGGTTAAAAAAAAAAAAAAAAAAAAAAAGGCTAAATATATGTCTAAGATAGGGATGAGGGCAGGGAATAGGAAAGGGAAAAGCCAGTTTCACAGCAGTTCCTATAAGAAAGATCTTGCGGTTTTAGTTAACTACTAGCTCAATATGAACCAAACAGTATGATGTGGCTGCTTAACATACAAACACACAGACACAAAAACACACAGAGAAATAGAATATTAGAGTGAATTTATACAAATCAAGCACTTGAAACAAGGGAAGCAATAGTCAGTCTGATTGTCTTGTACTCTGGTTAGACCACATCTAAAATAGCATGTTCATTTCTGAGCATCTCATTTTAAGGAGGGAATGACAGATTGGAGTTTGTTTGGCTGACTAGAAAGAAACAATAAAATCTTCACAAACCATGCTGTATGAAGCATGCTTTAAAAAAAAGCAGGTGATATATACCCTGGATGAGAAAAGACTTGATGCCATCATAGCCTCCTTAAAATACCTGAAGGTGCATAACATGGAAGATGGGTAAGATCAATATTTAAGAAGGCAGAACTAGAAGGATACAGATTTTTACTCCATATAAGGAAATATTTTCTAAAAATTACAGCCATCTAAAAAAGAAATGCCTTACATTCACACACACACATCAGTCTTCCTCTCCTTCTCTCTACAAAACCCCAGACTAAGTTTTTGTCACTGGAAGTTCTTAAGCAAGAATTGGATAACCAATTCCTGTACACATTAAAATATTTAGAAAACTCAAACTCTGTATAAGTTCTTACTATGTACAATGGATTCAGTGTACCAAATGCTTGGGATACAAAGAAAGGGAAAAAAAAAACAAAAAAAAAAACAAAAAAAACCCCACCATCTCGGTCCTCAAAGAGCTTTTCAAGGAGACAACATGAAAATAACCCGGTATATTCTACATCAAGTAATTTATTCAGTATCTCAAATGTGTCCAAGGCAGCATATGTCTATATTTTGGGTTTGCTTTTTTGGGGAGAAAGAAGTTAAAAAGTATTGAAAGCAATTTCTAATGCACACTATGATCTGAACTGGTACCCACATCAAAAGTACTTAATTTTCCCCAAAGGCAGTAATTAAGAAATGTGTTGCAAACAGTGGTTATGCTTCTATCCAGCTAGGGATACACTGAGATCTACCATCACCCTCATATTGGAGACAAAGAAGCTGAAAGAAAGTAGCTACATGACTTGCTGAAAGAACTAAAACATCACTGGTATTCTCCAATACCATAGTACTGTTGGAAGATTCCCATATGAAATATCTAGTTTCTCAGGGCTGGCAAGATTCACAAAGCATTTTCATAAAACAGAATGAAAAAGGCAACTTTTAGCACATGCTCACTCTTACTGCTTCTTAGATGAGCTTGAACATATACTTTTAACACGAACTAGAAAATATTTCCATTAATAGGGATGCTTTAGATGAAAAGGCAGTCTGAATAAAGCCAAATTATTTGGAAAGCAAAAGATTCCAAAAGCAGAAGAAACTTTTCACATAATCTGAGACAGCAATTACTGGAAAAAAAAGGCTGCAAGATGTGTGCCTGGCAGTCTGACACAGCTTGCTGGGTGATGCAATGGATCTGAAACAGTGAGCCAAGCAAGCTATAAGAGGCTACTGTCCATAGAAACTGTCTTTGGAGAGTTACATTTTCCATCCAAACAGGCGGATCTATAAATCAGACTAAGGAATTCACTTCTCAGACAATTTAAGTACTGTTTGCCACAGACCTAAGCACCTGGCAACAACCTTTAAAAAACAACCTCCTATCCTGGCCTAATGCAAATTCCCAAGAGCAAAGCTCTTGCAAGGTTTTTTTTTTGTTTGTTTGTTTTTTTTTCCCTTCTTTTTCCTTATCTTCCCACTCCCTCTCCACTACTCTAATAAAATCTATGATAGAAATAATGACATTGAGTAAACAGAATCTGATGCCTTATTTTAACCTTTCTTAAAAGGATCCTGTAGCTTTCAAGAAATTAGGGAGGCAAATCAACTTCCTTATTAGAAGCTCCCAAGAATGATCCACATCAAATGATCGTACTCTGGAAAGGACAGAACATTGTGATGGTTTTATTCAAGAATTAGGGTCCAAGTTACATTTTGCATGGCTGGTTTTTGTGGTCCGATTTCCTCTACTGCAACTGTAGAATAAATGAAAACGTATCATAAACTCTTAGCTGTGGAAGGATTCCCCCAAAAATTTCTTCGAATAAATCTCTGCCTTATATTAAACACCATACAAAATAAATAATTGATGAAACAGTTTTCTAGTTTTTACTCTGACAGTGAGTAATGGAAGCTGTGATTTTCTACTGAAATCATTTTTTCAGACTCAAAAGAATACAAATGAATATTGGTACAAAGTATGTTTACCTGGTGATAATGTCAAGAGTGGTGACTTGAGGAATCTGAATCTGCTGAGGTGTCAACCCATGCTGTTCCAGCTGCTTAGGAATCAGGTGCCTGTGGGCAATTTCTATCTTCTCTTCCTGTGTATACCCTGTAGAAGGAACGAACCTGTTTGGTACCTGTATATTTATCCATGGTATCATGTTCTTTGTGCATTCAAAAAGCCTGCAAAATGTAAAAGGTTCTAAACTTGGAAGAACCTATATATTTTTTTAAAGTAAAAAAAAGTATGTCTTAATTTATATTCAGAAAAATAGAGAAAAAAGGCTGACAGATAAAAATGAGGACTAGAGAACAATACTGAAAGTGGGAGAGAGAGAGAGAGAGAGAGAGAGAGAGAGAGAGAGAGAGAGAGAGAGAGAGAGAGAGAAGTAAGATAAATAGGGAAGTTGGATAGATAGAGCATATAGGAGCTAGAGAGATGGGGAGAATGTCAAAGACAAGGAAAAAAAATAGGGAGATATATAGAGATGTGGGGATTGGTGGTAGAAGTGGAAAGCTCTGTAGCTTGGTTTATTGTTATTATTTGTTGTTATTTTTTCTTTTTTTTCAAATAAAGGACCAAGTACAATTAAAAAAATTATATTCAGACACCCTCAGTTCTTTATTTAGGGATGGATAGCATTTTTCATCTTACGTCCTTCAGAGTTGTCTGGGATTATTGTATTATTGAGAATAGCTAAATCATTCACAATTGATCATATAATGCTGCTGCTACTTGTTACACAATACATTTCACTTTGTATCAGCTAATGGAAGTCTTTTCAGGTTTTTCCAAGAGCATCTTGCTCATCATTTCTTATAGCACAACAAAATTCCATCACAATCAGATGGCACAATTTGTTCAGCCATTCCCCAACTGATGTTCCTTCCAATTTCCAACTCCCTGCCATGAGAAAAGAGCTGCTATGTATTTTACCTTACACATAAATCTTTTGGAAGAGGATGTTTCATAGGATCAAACCAACAGGATATTCAAAACTAGAAGAGATCTTAGAGACCATTTTGTACAACTTCTTCATTTTCTAAATGAAGAACTGACTCCACAAGATTAAGTGATTGCCAAAATCTAGAAAGTTGTAAGCTAAAGAAACAGGATATAAACTGAGATACCCTGAGTTCTGTCTATATACTATGCTTGAGGGCTTTCAAATTTTTAGCATTTACCTTGGGAGTAATGAAATGAAATGCTGCCGCAATTTCAAACTTTTCCACATTTATCGAATGTTGCATACCTGCTATCTTAGGGTGACAAATCTCTCAAAGAAGAAAATCAGTATTTGAAAATAAGAGAAAATTCTTTCTTCTTGTATATTTTTTTCCTTATCATTTATATGAGAATAGTTAACATCATTTATTATTTATTTAGCAAAACTCCTTAAAAATACTGGGTATACAAGGGTATATACACAAGTTGCAGATAGGACTTTGACTCCTATGGATCATTTTAAATTCAGCCACAAAGACAAAAATACAGAACTCCATCTGGAGCATCTTTTACAATAACTATTTAATCTCATTTGGAATAGTTTAATATTTAGTTCTTAAAATGTCAGTTCTACCCACCATAATGTTCTATCTATATTTTCCCTCAGTCTCTAAGGTACACATTTGGTTTGATGCTCTAGGACTGAATGATTAAGATTTGTACAGCAATAAATGGGCTGTTCTCCATCACTGAAGGGTTCAACTAGAGTGTGAATGAACACCTATCAGGGGTCTCTGCATGGAGAAAAGTTGTAACCTCTTAAGATTCTGGGTCTATGGCTATAAAATAACAACAAAAAACCAAAACTGCAACTAGACAAATGTAAACTGTAACTAAAAGACAAAACAAACAAATAAAAAAAAAAAAACTTCTCTCTGCCCCCACCAGGAAAACCTCACCTAACACTCCACATATTCCTGGGTCTAATAAACACAATAGGGAATTCAAGGAAAGTCCTCTTTAAATGAGCTTTTACTATTCTATAGAATTCATACTCCAGAAAGATTACAAAAATTATATATAGCACCTGTGAATACATTTACATTGCCCTTCAAAGCCTGTAGACACAATTCCCCTGAACTAGAGAACTTTTTTTTATGACGTATAGCTTTCTTTTACAAACCAAGATTAAAAATATTAATTGATAGAGCATCTGTTGAACAGAAAAGGAAGTTACTGAAACAGCAGAAAATCTAGAAAACAAGCTGGCTAAACCTGCCAAAAGAGAACACTGACATCATCTGTCCACCTCTTCAGCAGCTGTTCTGGGTATTTCACTTCCCAACAGTATGGCTTATGGAGCCTTTGCCTCAATTTGGAGATCCCAGGCAATTTGGTCTCATTTGCTTTAAATTATTTTTATACCATCCATCATCATCACCTACATATGTTTTAACTAAATATAGGAGCCTATAGGTCATTAACAAATGACTGGAAAAACAAAATATGGTCCATCCTATATCAAAATATAGATTTTACATCTCATAATCATTTTTGCTGTGCCAAATCTTAGTCAGTGATGGGAGCAGGGAGTATTACTTCAAAGAGTAAATATGTTTTGAGAATTTCATTCTCTACAGCTCAATGATGGTTAAGAGGACAAAGTAACAATCTACAACTATTTGAGGGAACTAAATAACAAAAGTAGATGCTCTACAATGAGTTTAAAATGACCAAAGCAGAAATTTAGCTATCAGGAACATCTCTCCTTAAGAGGAAGAACCAGATTACAGGACATTCTTGCAGACGAAAGGATGGAAGAGCCTTCACTTGATACCTGGGAAGCTACCCTCAATCAGAAGATTTATTTTCAGAAATCCCAAGCATTGGTCCTAAAGGAATGAACGCGTTCTCTTTCACCTCTAGTGTCTATTATTTTAGAAACTGGATAAAAAAGAATAAGTTGCTGTATCATTTTAATCGTATAAGTTTTAACTTATTATAACTCATACCTACTCAAGAGGTTCTTGGGTTGGGTCTCAAAGTCTCAAGAAAAATACCTAATTGATCTGCCATGAATTTTGTGATATACTTAGGGAAAAAATTTTTTTTCTCAGTTACAAATCTACTTAAGGTCAAATTTGAAATCAAATTCAAACTTCTGAAAGTTTTGATAGATCAATTCCTAAGCAGATGATTCTTTATAAAAGGGGTATTTGCTAGAAGACACAAAGCACAGAGAGACTTGATGGTCTCATTTATGCATCAGGGTTACCTGGCACCTGGATGATTTCCATTCTGTCCAACAAAGCAGGTGGAATAGTAGCTGTAGTATTTGCAGTAGCTATAAAGAGGACTTGGGAGAGGTCAAAGGCCACATTTAAGTAGTGATCTGTGAAGTTATGATTCTGTTCTGGATCCAAGACCTTGAAGAGAATAAATAATAAAATAACTTGTGTCTTGATAAGATGTACCTGATTCAAACCATAAAAACAAATACCACACAGAAGAAGCCTATGATGTATATCTTTCCTTACTTTTTAAGTAACAAGGTTAGTTTTTGGAACACAGAAAGTGAAGGCCAGGCCTCAGGCTTCAATCTCAAAGTCTACTAATGAATCACCATGTGACTATGAAGTCATTAATCCTGTTAGACCTGTTTTGCACTTCATAAAATGAAGCTAACACCTCATGTTAAATGATACATGAAGGTAGGTGGGTTTGTATTCAGAAATGCTTGGAGAGGAGGTATAAATTATAATTGAAAACTTTTTTTCTGCCACATTACAGTGAAGGGGAAAATAAAAGACCACTTTAATTGAGAGTGAACTGGCAAATATATCCTAATGAACATATAAATAAAACAAAAATGATAACCTATTTATCTAGTATTTGAAATATATTACCTCATTTGATTCTCACAATAACTCATAATAAGTAATGTGTCCAAACCTACAAGTATGATTATTTTTGTTTTTCAGACAAGAAAACTAAGGCTTAAAGAGGTTCCACGACTTATCCAAGAATCATACAGCTAAATCCTGTCCTGCAGGTGATATTTGAATCAAGATCTTTTCTGATTCCAAATATAGTTTTCTTTATACCAACTGCCACTTAAAAAACCCCAAGGTTTTAAACTCAAGATCAGGTGACTTTCCACGTGTGCTTCTAAAGACTAAAATGTTTTTTGTTTCTTTTATTAATACTTTTTATTTGCAAAACATATGTATGGGTAATTCTTCAACATTAACCCTTACAAAGCTTTCTGTTACAAATTCCCCCCCCCCACTCCCCACCCCTCCTCTAAATGGCAGGATATCCACTATATGTTAATTATGTTAAAATACTTGACAAATCGAATATATGTATACATATTTCCACACATCAGTTTTGTGCAGGAAAAATCGTATCTACAAGAAAGAATAATCAGATAAAGGAAATACAATGCAAGCAAACATCAATTGAGAGTATGAAAATGATATGTTGTGGTCCACATTTCACATCCCTCTCTCTGGGTGTATATGGCTTTCTTCACTGAACAATTGGAACTGGTTTGAAACATTTCATTGTTGCAGAGAGCCATGTCCATCAGAATTGATCGTCATATAGGATTGTTGTTGCCGTGAATAATGATCTCCTGCTTCTGCTTGTTTCACTCAGCATCAGTTCATGCAAGTCTCTCCAGGCATCTCTGAAATCGTCTTGCTGGTCGTTTCTTATAG
Organism: Myrmecobius fasciatus; assembly: GCA_023553655.1. Taxonomy (NCBI): domain Eukaryota; kingdom Metazoa; phylum Chordata; class Mammalia; order Dasyuromorphia; family Myrmecobiidae; genus Myrmecobius; species Myrmecobius fasciatus. Next base: position 61,179 of record JAJPUD010008658.1, on the reverse strand, counting down.
AGCAATAATATTCCATAACATTCATATACCATAATGTATTCAGCCATTCTCCAATTGATGGGCATCCTTTCAATTTCCAGTTTCTAGCCACTACAAAAAGGGCTACCACAAACATTCTTGCACATGAGGGTCCCTTTCCCTCCTCTAAGATCTCTTTGGGATATAAGCCCAATAGAAACATTGCTGGGTCAAAGGGTATGGACAGCTTGATAAATTTTTGAGCATAGCTCCAAATTGCTCTCCAGAATGGCTGGATCCGCTCACAGTTCCACCAACAATGCATCAGTGTCCCAGTCTTCCCATATCCCCTCCAACACCTGTCATTATCCTTTCCTGTCATTTTAGTTAATCTGACAGGTGTGTAGTGGTACCTCAGAGTTGTCTTAATTTGCATTTCTCTGATCAATAGTGATTTGGAGCACCTTTTCATATGATTAGAAATAGTTTTAATTTCATCATCTGAAAATTGTCTGTTCATATCCTTTGACCATTTATCAATTGGAGAATGGCTTGAATTCTTATAAATATGAGACAATTCTCTATATATCTTAGAGATGAGACCTTTATCAGAACCCTTAAATGTAAAGATGATTTCCCAATTTGATGCTTCCCTCCTAATCCTGTCTGCATTAGTTTTGTTTGTACAGAAACTTTTTAACTTAATATAATCAAAATTATCTATCTGGTGTTCAATTAAGAGTTCCAGATCTTCTTGGGACATAAATTTATTCCATCTCCACAGGTCTGAGAGGTAAACTATCCTATGTTCCTCTAATTTGATTACAATATCACTCTTCATATCTAGATCATAAACCCATTTAGATTTTATCTTGGTATGCGGTGTTAGGTGTTGGTCCAGCCTTAATTTCTTCCACATTAGTTTCCAATTTTCCCAGCAGTTTTTGCCAAATAGTGAGTACTTATCCCAAAAGCTGGGGTCTTTGGGTTTATCAAACACTAAATTGTTAAAGTTATTGACTAGATTATCCTGATAACCTATCCTATGCCACTGATCGACTGCTCTATTTCTCAGCCAGTACCAAATGGTTTTGATGACCGCTGCTTTATAATATAGTTTTAGATCTTCAATAACTATAAATGCCTTTTTAGCTTTCTACTTCTCCTGGCATGCTGGGTATTTCTTTTTTTTTTTTTTTTTTGCTTTTTGCTTAGGCAATTGGGGTTAAGTGAGCCCAGGGTCACACAGCTAGGAAGTGTCTGAGACCAGATTTGAATTCAGGTCCTCCTGACTTCAGGGCTGGTGCTCTAACCACTGCGCCACCTAGCTGCTCCTATGCTGGGTATTTCTGAACAAACTTTTGTTTTTAAAGACCTGGTGGGAGTAAGCAGGCTGTGGCACATTACCAATGAGCATCTGCATGCAAAAAGTTGTATAAAACCAAGATTCTTAAGCCAAAGCATTCTGGATAAGTAAAACAACTAACTTCCCTATAATTGTAGTCAAACCAAACAGCATTTATTAAGAAGTTACTTTACAGGGTAGGTCCTGTGCTTAATATTGAGGATAGACCAAAAAAAAAAAAGTTTCTGTCCTCAAGGACAGAACAAAATTAAATAAATAAGTACATTCAATATATAAAGAGAGTAGCTGGAAGGGTACGGAATTAGCAGCTAGGGAGAAGTTGATGATCTTTGAGCTAAACTTTGAAGAAAGCTGGGAAAAGGAGACAAAGGTGAATGAGCAATCCAAGGATAGGAGACACCTGGTACAAAGACATGGAGATAACAGATGGAGTATCCTGTTGGAGGAACTTCAAGGAAGTGAGTTGAGATCAGCTAAGATAAATTTGTAGTGGTCTCTGTCAACACAATTCTGTGATTTCCTCCAGTTTTCATGTTCAGCAGCATATAAGGTAATTGGTAAGAGAGATCCAAGGATGGGCCAGTGACAGGACAGGGAACAAGGGAATTGAGGATGGAGGACAACGTCAAATTGAGTTGATTCATTAACAGATTGAGATAGGAAAGAGAGAAATGTATAGCCAAGGTAGATGGTCTGGAAAAGGATGGGATGAGAGTGAAGGCAACGGAGGTCACCATGAGGATAAAGAGCATGATTAGGGATTGTAAGGCACAGGTAAAGATGAAATGATAGAATGTTATGGTAAGATTTGAAAATTTCGGAGTTGATAAGACATTATTAGAACCAAATACCACACATAAGTATATAACAAAATCAGAACCAAATACAAGAAATATAAAAATAGTCAGGATAAATGAGTAACTTCATTAACCAGAGACCTAGTAGATCAAGAACCCAAACTATTCCTGTGAAAGATCAATAAAGAACATTAATGCCTAAACAAATATCAAAATATCTATGCTTTAGGAAAGAATAGAAAACAACAATCTAATTTTACAAAGCCTAAATGAAAAGGGAAGGTACTTTGCTAGGACAATCTACAGCTCTTGATTTAATTCTGTGTAGGTGGAATATAAGTAATTCAAAAGAACCATTTTTATTCCAGTAGAATTGCTATTGGCAGGGATTTCCTCTAGAAAGATACCAGAGAATGAACAAAACTGAAAATTTGGAGGACATGTTATAGCTTTAATGTCCATCCCACCCCAGGACTCATTCAGGCAAATACTAACCTTGGTAAATATGTAAATTAATTTTAAGACAACTAATAGATCTATCTATGCTGGCAAAGGCATTGAATACTTCCCCCAAGCAGCTCATTGCCAAAGTAAAATTAATGTTACTTCACATTAATACTGAAAAAGCTTCATCAAGACTGGCATCAGTTGGGTGACCAAATACCACTTAGTTTTAAGTATTTCCAGACAATCACATGCAATCTATGCCACTTAGGAGCAATTGGACACTTCCATTACTGGTACCCTGGGGCATTCCTAATATTATGAGCTCATATGACTGAGAATTCTTGATGAGAAATTTTAGAACCACAGAACTATTTGCCCTTGTCTTTTTCATAGTCAATTTTAACAATAACTATCACCATCCTATGACCTTTAAAGTTTGCAAATCACTTTCCTCTCAACCACAGGATAAGTTAGCTACTTAAGTATTATGCAGATAAGAAAATGGAAGTTCTGAGAGTTTTACCAGGTTAGTAAAGTTAGTATGTGAGGTAGTTTTTGAAATCAGGTCTCCAGTCTCTAAAATTAAGATCAAGATAATATACAGCTTCTCAGCTAAAAGAGATACAAAATAGGAATAAAATTCAAAACAAATGAAAACACCTAAAAAAATGATTAATTTTTCTTATGTGGAAAACACTGTCTTATTGAGAAGGATTATATGGAAACAAAAGTCTTTATAGACTAGATCTCCCCCAGAGAAATCCAAAGAAAGGTTATACTTCGTGTAGTGAAGTTTTGCTTATTCAAATCATATACTGCCAGGGTTCATTATCCTTATCCAAAGCAGTTTGCTAAAAGGCAAAACCTTTCAAATTTACAATTTAGAAACAAATTATTTTCTAACAAGCCCATAAAAGTTGGTTTCAGAGTTAGGAAGTACAATTTCAATAGTTCTTACTATTTATAAAGACCAGTTACTTTAGTGCTACCAAATATATTGCTTCATTTTATTCTCATAGCATTTGTGAGTTAAGTACAGTAGATAGTAGTATACTCATTTTACTTAGGAAAATACACAGGCTGGTAGATGCGCCTAAGACCACTGATGGCAAGAATATAATAAGGCTGTTACAAAACAGGACACAATAGTAACAGGAAATCTTTGAAAGGAACGCAAACAGATGTACACTAAAAATTAACACTGATTACAAGTAACACTCTGACTCCATATAAGATAGTGGTGAGGAAGAAAGTATTGCCATTTGGATTAATATGGTATGTGGGCAGAGTCAAAACTAAAATTCAGATCTATTACAGACTCAGAGTACAATTCTGGGAGTATCTGAAGTACACTACTAATAAATGAATAAAAACATTGTCAGCCCAACCAACCTCTAAGTATCTTTACCTTCAGGTATCACAGTCCTATAATGAGATAAGACTATAGCATAAAACTTTGTGGTATAGTAGAACAGGCACCCAATCCAAAATCAGGAGACATTGTTTGAATTTTGTCTTCTGCATTTACCAGCTATATAATAATGGGCAAGTGACCAGCTCTGAGCCTTAATTTCCTCATCTATAAAATGGGATATTAATAGTTCTAGTTTTCATTTTATAGGGTTGTTATTGGGGTCAAATGAAAAGGTATATATGTGTGTGCGCATAGAGAGTTAGTTTTATAAAACCTAGTTACTTGATTATTTATGTGACTCTTTAACTTTTTTCACCTAATAAACTCCTGTTTTTCTCATCTAACATCTCTCTATGCTTCTTATTTCCAGCTATATTATTGGAATTACATTTCTATGGTCATCTTTCATGTTACTTAAAATGGAATCTAAGCAAATCCTGAATAATTCTGCATTGCTGTCAAGATAATTTATCCTTTCCATTAAGATGTGAATATATTCTTTGTCCAAAGTGATACAAACTATGTTCATTAAGAGTACTTATAATTAATTACTCTTTCTCCCCCAACCGAAGGATACCTTAGGGAATTTGATAAAGAGAAAGGAAATGGTAATGTTCAATTTTCACCACTATAAATCTCACTAAAAACAGAAGCAACATTTTCGTTTAGAAATATGATTACAACATATTAAAGGCAAACTTTTCATCAAAACTGGACAGTAAATCTCTCTAGACTTGTTTTTGCACAGTCTGGCCCCCTAAAGAGAAATTATAGTTTTCAATCATATAATTAGGCTGGCCAGGTAACCAAAAATCAAGTTTACAACTGACTTGATGCTTTTGTAATGTAATATAATACACATACTATTATTAAAACTAACATCAACTGTCAATGCTATTTCATTACTGAAAAGTCTTCTTGCACTCTAGGAGTACAGATTACAGCCATTGGGGGCCTACTAATGGCATTTCTCAATCTACTGGAGTCTCTTAGTTCTCCCAAGAGAACTAGGTATAGTATAGCCCCCAGAGCAGAAACTTAGCATTAGTTAATGGCATCCTATTTGAGAACAATCAGGAGGTTTAGTTGAGAAGCTTCCTTTAAAGGTAAAGTAAAATGCAAGAGAATAGAAAGATGAAAATATAAGTGAAAATCTGGACATCTTAAAAAACACAATAGGATTCATTCATCCAGCAGTATGAGGCAATGAAATATGACCCTTATGTAAAGTTTCCAAAAAAGAAAAGGTAGGAACACAAATTTACCCCCAATTATGATATAATTTGGATTAAACACCTTCACTTTAAAAACACAATAATCTCCCAGAGAAGGTTGAACTAGAGAGCAAAGAACAGAGTTTGCCTTTAGGCAGGTTACTTAATTCCTTAGTTTCAGTTTAACCAGTTAAATAGTATAATAGTAGTTTCCTTACGTACCTCACCAACAGTCAGGAAGATCAAATAAGATAGTGTACGGGAAAGTGTTTCATAAACTTTAAAGATCATACAAGGGAAGTGGGCCATGATCTGCTCAAGAAGAAATCACCTATTAAAGAATTAGAAGTACACAAAACAAAGGGCAGTGGTGCTAAGGTTACCTGAATGTGGATTACTTTAATCAGACAATCATCTAGCTGAAAAAATTCTAAAGAAAAGGAATTTTGGCAGAGGTATTATTAAAAAAAAAATTATACACACACACATATGTGTATGTAGGGAATCAGGGCAGCACGAGAGTTCCAGGTCAGAGAATTTAGGTCTGGAAGAGGTGTTAGAGATCATCTACTCTATTTCCCTCATTTCTCCAGATTACGGAACTAAGTGTCAGAGACTGTGTTTCTTGCCCCAAATATTAAACTATCTTATTATTATTATTAAAACTTTTTATTTGCAAAACATATGTATGGGTAATTCTTCAACATTAACCCTTACAAAGCTTTCTGTTACAAATTTTTCCCTCCTACTCCCCACCCCTCCCCTGGATGGCAGGATATCCACTACATGTTAATTATGTTAAAATATTTGACAAATTGAATTATATGTATACATATTTCCACATTTATCATCGTTGTGCAAGAAAAATAGTATCTACCAGAAAAAAAAAATCAGGGAAAGGAAACACAATGCAAGCAAACATCAATACAGAGCATGAAAATGTTATGTTGTAGTCCACGTTTCATATCCCTCTCTCTGGGTGTATATGACTTTCTTCACTGAACAATTGGAACTGGTTTGAAACATCTCATTGTTGAAAAGAGCCATGTCCATCAGAATTGATTATCATATAGTATAAGTTGTTGCTGGGTATAATGATCTCCTGGTTCTGCTCATTTCACTCAGCATCAGTTCATGCAAGTCTCTCCAGGCCTCTCTGAAATCATCCTGCTGGTCGTTTCTCACAGAACAATAATATTCCATAACATTCATATACCAAAATTTATTCAGTCATTCTCCAATTGATGGGCATCCATTCAGTTTCCAGTTTCTAGCCACTACAAAAAGGGCTGCCACAAACAAACACCTAGACTTTCAATAAAGCCATGACTGAAAATCAGGTCAGTGGCTTTAAAATCCAGTGTTCTTTCCACTATATAATTACATTTTTTAAAAAAGAATTTTCAATACTTTCCTTTAAAGAAACTCCTATGAAATACTTAACATTAGCCTGATTCTCATTTCACAAATAGGAAATGGAAACTTAGAGAGACAAAGGGACTATCCCAGGGCCACATGAGTACTGGATACTGAGCACTACAGCCAGGACCCATCCAAGACTCTGGACTTCATTACTCTCAAAATCAGAGAAGACAGAAGGTAAAAGAGAAATTCAGAAAGGAAGGTAGAAGGGCAACAAAAGAAGTCTGCACATTTTCTTATATAGGGCCCTGACAGAAGGTTGAGTTAAAAAGCTAGTGACAATTTAAATAATTCTTTTTTAAAAAATCTAAGAACTAGTTTGGAAAAACTAAAATTTTAGCTTTCCCTGGTTTAGTCCTTTCCTGCTAATTCATCCTAGACTACCCCAGGTGAGGAAAACAAAATGCTGACTGTCTGGGCAGGTGATGCTAATATACTTACAAACACAATTATAGTCTGTATTTCACCTTTTCCAGAAAATGAAATTCTATGCAGACTAAAGATGTATTAGTTATTTGAAGAGTTCCATATTATGTAGACTTGAAAAAAAAATTTTCCTTAGTTGATTAATAGTGCTTGCCTCCTTTATAGAGTATTTATGGAATCAAAACTACAAATAACCAAATTACCTAAATTTAATAGCAAAAGTCTGAATTTTGCACAGATTATAAAGATGGAAAAATTTAATATATCTAATGCAAAATGAACACTTTAGGGCAAAATAACAGCTCTGTAATTTCCTGCTGAATGTTCAAATGCACACAAAGACAGCTCTGTATCCAGTATTTTATTACTACCAAACGGACTGAGCTCCAGGAAAACATAATTGCCTGTCTTTAGACTTGTTCTAATTTCCCTGCTTACAAACACTTCCTTTCAAGTAGTTGGAGCCATTTCTATCTCCTCTCAACTAACTTTCAACAGAGGTCATCTAAATATAGAATAAATATTCCCTTGTTGACAACAGTAACTGGAAATAGGAAGATGTTCTGTTTTACTTGAGCAATAACTCCATAGAAGCACAAGAACCAAACAAGGTCTGCAAGTTTACACTTTGAGGGTCAGCAGAAGCTCCCCTACAGGCAGGTCGAGATTATTTAACAATTCACTCAGCCTAAAGGAAGGGGATCCTCACCTCCAGGACATGTTCTCCTCCCCCTGGATCACATAAACTAGTTAAGGTGTACTAAAAGGAAGGCCAATGGTCACAGGATGGCCAAAATGTCATGGCTAAAGATATGGGAGTTCTTTCCATACATACTCCTGAATCCAACCTCCAGAAATTTCTAGGCCAGCCACTACCTGCTCTAGAAAGCATTCCCCATTGCCTCCAGTTACCCTTCCATATCCCTTTTCCCAGCAAATGGAAACAACCACAACTATATTTCTCTTAGCATTTTGTAAGGACATCCTCTTTGCACTCATGATTTAATTTGTCTAAGGTATTACTAAACTATAAGTTTTCATGGCAGTCTTTTCTTTTTCTCCTCCTGTCTGACTACTCCTTCTTAGACCAACCAATGTTGAACTGGGAGTATCCTCCAAAGCTCTATCACATGCTCTTTTCTTTCTATATAATTTAACTCAGTGATCCCAGAGCTCTCATGTGTAGATTATTATCTCTCTGCAGAAAATTCCTAGATCTAGCTATCTAGTCCTAGATAACACTCCTAAGTTTCAATTCCACAGCTCTTGCTGCCTAATAGACATTTCAACCTGGATGTCCCCTACATATCTCAAACTGTTGAAATAGAATTCATTCTTTTTTCCAAACCCTCCTCTCTTACCAACCTTCCTGTTAATGTCCAGAGAACTATTAAGCTACTAATCTTCTAGTTTCACAACTTTGGCATCCTTCTCAAATCTTTAATCTTCATTCACCTCACATACATTTTTATCTCTATAACATTTCTATGTGATCCTTTCTCTCTATTAACTTAGCTCAGACATTCCTCTCTTCTCACCTGACAAATTACAAGAGTTTTCAATGAAGCTTCCAGGTCTCAGCTCTCTTCACTCCAATATACCCTCCACACAGCTGCTAGAGAGATTTTCCTAAAGCGTTAAGTGTGACTATGTTACCTCCCTAAACAATATATTCCTGTAGCTCCCTATTACTTTAAGGACAAAATATAAAATTTTGTTGTTGTTGTTTTTAAGGCTCTTCCAACATTTTCCCTTCATATCCTTTCCTTTCCTCCACATACTGCAGAGTCCAGCAATTCTGGTTTATGTCTCCTTAGCACACAACACTCCATCTCCCATATCTGACCTCCAAACCTGGAATACTCTCTCCCTCTTCTCTTTCACCTCCTGAAATCCCTGGTTCTTTTAAGACTTCTACAAAAAGCTACTTACCTGCTGGACTTTCTCCTTTCCCACTCCTAGACACTTGAGCTTTTTTCACTAAAGTTATTTCCCCTTATGTATTAACTTGCACATACACCTATTTATTTATATGCTGTCTTCTCTATTGATATCTAAGTTCTTTAAGGAGAGGGAAGCAATTTGTATTTTTGCCTTTTTTTTTTTTTTTTTTTGGATATTGCCAGCAGTGCCTCAGATCTAGTTTTGCCTTTCTATCCCCAATACTTATCATAGAATTCTGGCACTTACTTAATAAATGTTGGTCAAATTTTAATTTTATTTTTGACAGTTTTTGGTTACCAGAGATAGATAGTAATTAAAGTATATGTAGTCAGAATTTCAATTTTACCCTAAGATATCTACATGTAACAAAATTTCAAATGTGATGAATGTGTATGGATGTATATAGAATTCAGTTTTAATAACACTTTGAGGCTGACTTCTTTTACCTCTGACAAGATGATCTGGCATGAAATGGCACCTGCTCCCTGTACCTATATCAGGGGATGCATATAAATCTGGATAATTAGCCATCCCACATGCAATGGGGATTTAGTTATCACCTACTGCTTGAGAATGCTCAATGGGCTAGTTTTAGGACTGTTCAAAACAATGCTTTTAAAATATTTCAGTATTGGAATATCTCTCTGTTCCCCTGTCCCCAAAATACTCTAGAACACTGTAGACTATGATACTAAAATCTACCAAACCTACACAATGTCCCGATATGAGTTAGACTGTCAATAAGTTTTCTGAATACTGAATAAACTATTATATTATTTTTTTATAGTTATATGAAGAATGGGATCATAGAGCTACTATTAGAAGGGATCTCAGAGATTATGTAACTATTCCAACTTTCTCACTTTCCACATGAAGAAATTAGGGATGAGAAAAGGTTGGGAATTGCTTTTAAGGTCACCCAGCTAACTAGGTGATAGAAGAGGAATATGAAGTGTGACTTCCAGTTCAGCATTCTTCCACTACATTGTACCTTCCCAGAGGAGCCTGGGCCATGATGTCACTCTTCACAGAAACCAGAGGAAATCAAGTCAAGGACCTAGATAACCTAACTGCTGCCTCATAGTGGTTTTTTTTAAAAAAATGCCCAAACTAGGGTTTTATAAGACAGATATAAAAGTCCTTCCTCATTTAAGCTGACCACATGATTATGCTTTAGAGAAGACAGGCAAAGACAAACTCCTGACCAACACAATACCTGTCATCTTCTCCCTATAATGTAGATGGTCAGCATCTTTTAAAATATTCCTAAGTCATTAATGTTACTGTTCCATGAGCAGAATATTCAGTAAAAAAAGGAAAAAAGAAAAAAAGAAAAAAAAAGAGTATGCCATAGGGATCAATCATTTGCCTAATGAGCATTTACTACAAGTCTGATACTGTTCTAGATTATGGGTTAAGAGATTAAAAAGAGATAAAAAAAAAAGAGAAAAAAAATACAGTTCTTCCAAGCTTGTTAGGGGAAAAATAATGATGTCCACAAAGAGGTGCAAAAGACAAGCCAGTGTTTAGCAGCTGTGCATCTCAGACCAATGCCACCACAAGTCAATCTGTGAGTCAAGTCCTCTATGACTGCTACATCACCTCAGATTCTTTGAGATCACCAGGGTAATGACAGTTCTTGGAACAAATCACCTTTAGATTGCTATTTAGGGAATGGTTCAAGTCAGACAAGAAAAAGATTTTTCCATAATGCAAATGGATCTGATAATAAACTGTTTAGAACACAGCAAGAGAACTGAGTGAAAATAAAGGCCATGTTCATTTAGGTGCCTAGTGGTTTCAGGCTTCACTATGAATCAAGCTGTATAAATTCTAAATGTCATCAAGGTCAAATGCAATAGGAATAGAGAACCCATGAAAAAACAGAAGCATCTTTTTCATTTATATAAAATTGTCTCTCGCACCTGCACCAAAGCATGTATGGTTCCTTTATTACAAAATTTATATTCTATGAGCTCAATCCCTTACCTTCTATATTCCTTAGCTGGGATTTGTAGATTAAATCCTTCTAAGTCTTACCTCAAGCAAGGCAGCAGCAGGGTCTCCCTGCAGACTTTTGCCCAGTTTATCAACTTCATCTAACAGGAACACTGGGTTGTTGACCCCAACGGTCTTCAAGCCATTGATTATACGACCAGGCATGCTGCCAACATAGGTGCGCCTATCAGGAACAAACAATAAATTCCAAACAATGATGTCAGAAGGCAAGAACAGAGCTTTTAGAAACCATCCATTTAGGACTAGAATAAAACCACCCAGCTTTCAGAGTACTATATTATGACAGAAAAGAAAATTCTTCCTATTTATTTGTAGTATACAAATACTGTATTTGACACTATAATTCAGTCAACCATCAAGCATTTATTAAAAGCCTACTATATGCTAGGTGACATAATAGGTTCTGAGAGCAAAATATAAAGAATGAATAATGCCTACTCCCAAAAAGCTTATTCTAATGAGATAAGCTCACATTCGAATATTATATGTAGTTTTAAATCTCCTTCAATGTCAAGAACATCAGATCCTCACTTAAAAGAGATGGGCTTCAATAGCAACTTCTTAGACTAGATAGATGTGGAGGCACTGAAGCACTAGATCTTCAGTCAGCAAGACCGAAGTTCAAGTTTGGCCTCAGACTTTTACAGCTGTGTGACCCTGATTGATATTAACCCTATTTGCCTCAGTTTCTTCATTTATAAGAAGAGTTGGAAAAGAATTGGCAAACCACTCCAATCTCTGCCAAGAAAACCCCAAACAGAATCACAGAGAATTGGACACAACCGAAAATTACAATAAAAATATTTGTAAATAGTTTTACAAATCTTAAATCATCATTCAAATATTTACTACCTAGCTACATAATCTTGGTAAGTCACAACTTCTTTGGGCCTCAGTTTCCACATCTGTTAAAAAACAAAAGAGGCAGGGGGGAAGGGTTTGAACAAAATGATTTTTAAGGATTTTAAACTCTATGATCCAGCTTTGTAGTTTGAAGTGGCTATAAAGCCTGTAGTCTGAAGTTCTTCCAAAGAAGATAGGGCTTTTGGTTGCCTTATTCATTCAGTTTCAACACTAGGTAAAATGGACAGAATACCAAACCCTTATTGCACTGTTATTAATCTTACTTGCTATCTGAGATGTTTCTTAAGCTTTAAGTAATAAATTTAATACTGAGACTTATTTTTCAGGGAGCCCCCAAGAACTATTTCTCAGTTCTTTAAGGAGATAAGTGTATCTATAAAAATTTGATTTTATTACCAATAGAAATTAGAATTGCCCAGGTTAACTCTGACACAGAGTGACTCTGTGACCTTAGGTAGTAAGTCACTTAATTTTTCAGTACCCCAAGGAACTTTCTTTTTTTGCTGAGGCAATTGGGGTTAAGTGACTTGCCCAGGGTCACACAGCTAGTTAATGTTAAGTGTTTGAGACCAGATTTGAACTCAGGTCCTCCTGACTTTAGGCCTGGTGCTCAATCTTTTTAGGAATATAAGATAACGAACAGTTGCCAATGTATATTGGAAGCTGTTTCTCTAGTAAAGTCCTTTAAAATCCAGTAAGCAGGTTAGGCCTACCTTAAGAAGTAGTATTACTATGAATTACTGAAAATACATAACTTCAAAATTTTCATTTTGAATGATTATATGCTGATATAATAAAATTTGTAACATATTGATAAGACACAGGGACCAATGAAAGGCCCAAACTCTGCCAATTCTGATCTGTTAATAAAAACTATAATTTCTACCTATATGTACTATATGATACATCCAAGTACAGTTAGATTCATCAATAAACATTAAAATATCGTAAACTATTTGGTTATTTTTAGAAAAGAGCCACCTATACTATCTTCACCAGTGTGTATATAACAAGAAATATGAATAAACATTAAAAATTTTAAAAGTACCCTTTTAACAAAGCAAAGGAAAAGCTTAAGAGGAAATGCTCTGGGACATGCGCATGACTTCCCAAGGTACCTCTCTAAGATTCTAAGTAATAAGCAAGTGGAAGCAGAAGTAAGGAAGCAGAAGAAGGAGGGTCCTATAATTGCAAAATCAGAGACTGGGACAAACTTTGCTAACTTTCATAACATTTTTGTAGCCTAAAACCACACCCAAACCAAATATTATTGCTAAAAAAATAGAAAATGCTGACTGCTCACAAGAGATTGCTACACCATGTAGTGAAGTGCAGCAGTCATCTCTTCAGGGAAACAAAGCAGATTCAAACACTGTCTGTCACATGATCTGTAAAAAATCAGCCAGAGTAAAGACAAGGAAATCTCACAACACTGTGAGGATGCTTTCATATTCAGCAAAGGTGACAAATGTAGGGAATCAAATGCTGTAAAGTTTGTCTAATGAGGGTAAGATAGGAGAAAATTCAGATTTATAGTAACATGGAAAGACAGAAGATATATAGAAAAGGGAGATCTTCAGAATTATTTCCTGGGAGGTAAAAGGGCAAGGGAAGCTGGGTAATGCCAGGTTTGGAGTCAGGAAGACCTTTGTTCAACTCCAGTCTTAGGCCCTAACTGAGTGACCCTGGGCAAGTCCCTCACCCCGTTTCCTTGAATACAAAATGAGCTAGAGAAGCAGAGGACAAATCACTCCTGTGTCTCTGCCCAACCCCCCCACCCCCACCCCAAAGTGAACATGACTGAGAAAGGGTAACCAAGTCAGGCAAAGATGGGAAAAACCCGAGCTCACTTCTGGCTCTGTGACATAAGAGTTGCATGAAGCATGTAAGATCCTTGAACAATGGGAATTTCCTTATTTATGAAATGGAAATGCTACTACTGTCAGTACCTACTTCTTTGTGTTATTATAATGAAATCACTATAAACCCATAAAGTATTATGTGAACATGGGGTATGATTGCTAGGAGACAACTATAGAGAAGTAAAAGATATTTACATCTCACATCCTTTAAAGGTCACTTACTGGTGAAGTGTTAATATCCTTTTAATAGAAATTTTTGATAGGCAGCCTTCTAAAACTGTTTTGTGTCAGCTTAAAGCCTATGTGGAGAAAACCAAGGATTTTACAGCTTCCCTTCTTTCAGAAATGGCTATTAAACATTATACACACATACATATGTATGTGTATATATAGACACTATAGTAAGATGCATATATACACACACTCACCTCTCACATCATAATACACTATATATGCAGTATATATCATATAGTATATTCACACCATAGTGAGATATCTCACACACAGACACACACACAATCTCACTATAATGCCAAACTACCTAATCACAATTTTTCAGTAACCCCCTAGAGCCAATAGAGAAGTACAAACTTGGTAGCCAATCGAGATCCTACATAATCTGGTTTCAATTTACCTCCAACTTTTAATATGTAGTTTTATTCTACCCAGATTCAACATACTATTCTCAGCTGAGTCTTGTGTTTTCTCTTTTCTGTATCTCTGCTTAGACATTAATAAGGTAGTCAGGTGAAGCAAGGGATAGAATTTTAAGCAAGAACCAAGTCCAAATCTTGCCTCAGATATTTACTATCTCAGATATTTACTGTGCCATCTAGCTGCCCCTAAGGTCCTTTCTCTTAATCTTTGATCTTGAGGCAGCTAGGTGGCTCAGTAGACAGAGAATCAACTCTGAAGTCAGGAGCACCAGAGTTCAAATTTGGTCTCAGACACTTAACACTTCCTACCTGTGTGACCCTGGGCAAGTCACTTAACCCCAAATGTCTCAGCAAAAATAAATAAATAAAATAAAATCCCTGATCTTATGACCTAACCTGGAATGTTTTCCCTATACAGTTCTATCTATTGGTCAGGTCTCAAAACAAATTCTTCATTTCCATGAAGGTATCTCTGATCATTTTGGCTGGATGCATTCTTTTCCTTCTCTGAAATACTATGGTAGTTATTGTCTCAACCACTTCTTTGGAATTCAGCATTGCCCAAATGGATGTCTGATATTCTCAAGTAGTTGACACTATACCTTTAACTCTTCTTTCAGTCCTTAGTATTTAAACAGTGCCAGGCACATAAAGGTGTGGGTAATTATTTGTTGATTGATGTCCCAAACAAAAGCCTATTTACTTATTTACACCCCCACACCCCCACCAGATCAAATATATGTCATGCCCAAAGCATAATTCAACCATTCTTATTAAGGGGGTACAAAAGAATTTTTTACAGGAGAAGGTGTTAGTACCACTTCATTAATGCCTCCTTCATACCCTTTTAAAGGTCCTGGGACATATCTCTCATGACTGTTTTAAGAAGAATCTATGTTTTCTTAAATAAAGCACAGAAATCAGCCCCAACATCAGCGTTATTCAAACTGGGCAAGCTCCTATGAATATTTCAGAACTCTAATTAGCACTTGATGTTCTACAGTCATTAAATATATTTCTAATTCCAGTTTGTTACTTTTACAAATATACACCACCAATCTTTTAAAGAAGGGAAATTGTCAATCCATCCTCAGAAAATATCAACTGCCCGAAGGCTTGTATAAATTGAATTTTATAGAAAAGATAGCTATGACATGATGATTTAGTTTATCAAAAGCACTGTAAAAGTAGGTAATGTGATGACCTGGAAAGCTCCTGGATTTGGAATTAGAGAACCAGAGGACGATTCTGGTTTTGCCATTAATCTATGTGACAACAGGCTGCAATCTTTACTAGTTTAGGTCTAATACTAAGCAAAGTTAAGTTACTTGCTAGTCAAGTTTTTCTCACATTCCATAGTAGAACAATCTATCTGTAGGTCATTCAACAGTTCATAAAAGGAGATTTGGCCAAATCACTTCATTTCTCATGACCTCAGAGTTCTGGTCCATCTCCCTTCCTTCTAAGTAAATTATGGTCCCTTCTAGATCTAATCTGTAATCCTGTGATTCTTTTTAAAGAAGTAGTGAGCTGAAATGAGGTTGTGGGCTTCATCTACTTGAAATGTAGTTAACTGTACATCTTTGGGTAGCATATCAACTTCTTCAGGTCAAAAGTCAGAGATCCAGATTGGAAAAAGAATTCTACTCTAGTCACATGTAAAATGTTAAGACATTTTTTTTCTAGTTATTAGTTATTATTTTTCTAGTTATTAAGAGTTAGACCCAAAGGACTTTGAACTTGTTTAAAAAAAACTCTCTTAAAAGAATGATCTCCAAAGTAGAGTAGGAAAGATGATCCATCGGGATGTGGGAAGAAAATTAGAACATTTGCTCTTTATGTTAATACAAGAAATAAAATTTATTAATACTTAATATGTATATTGACATCGTCTGACTGTCAAAGTGCTCTTCCTAAATTCCACATCTGACTACATCAATCCACCCAATAAATTCTGGTGTCTCCCCCTCATCTCCAGGATCAAATATCCAATCTTGTTTGGTGTTCAAGTTCAAGTTCAAAACTTGGCTCACCAGCCTCTCCTTTCTAATCCTCATACATTCTCCATTGCCCCCATGTACTCAGCCATTCCATAACATTAATATACCATAATTTGTTCAGCCATTCTCTAATTGATGGGCATCCATTCAGTTTCCAGTTTCTAGCCACTACAAGAAGGGCTGCCACAAACATTTTTGCACATGTGGGTCCCTTTCCCTCCTTTAAGATATCTTTGGGATATAAGCCCAGTAGAAACACTGCTGGGTCAAAGGGTATGCACAGTTTGATAACTTTTGGAGCATAGTTCCAAATTGCTCTCCAGAATGGTTGGATCCATTCACAGTTCCACCAACAATGTATCAGTGTCCCAGTTTTCCCACATCCCCTCCAACATTCATCATTATCTTTTCCTGTCATCTTAGCCAATCTGACAGGTGTGTAGTGGTATCTCAGAGTTGTCTTAATTTGCATTTCTCTGATCAATAGTAATTTGGAGCACCTTTTCATGTGACTAGAAATAGTTTTAATTTCTTCATCTGTTTTAGATTTAGTTTTAGATCTGGTACAGCTAGGCCACCCTCATTTGCTTTTTTTTTTTTTTTTCCCCATTAATTCCCTTGAAATTCTTGACCTTTTGTTTTTCCAGATGAATTTTGTTATTTTTTCTAGTCAGTTAAATAATTTCTTGGGAGTTTGATTGATATAGCACTAAATAAATAGATTAGCTTAGGTAGTATTGCCATCTTTATTATATTTGGTAGACTTATCCAAGAGCACTTGATATTTTTCCAATTGTTTAGATCTGACTTTATTTGTGTGGAGAGTGTTTTGTATATACTAGATCAATTCTTAACCTGGCATCCATGAACTTGTTTTTAAAATGTTTTGTAACAGTATTTCAATATAACTGTTTTCCTTTGTAACACTCTATTTTGTTTTATATATTTAAAAACATCCTGAAAAGGATTTCATAGGCATCACCACAATACCAAGGGATCCATGACACAAACAAGGTGAAGAATTTCTGGTCTGAAATCTTCTGCTAAAATATGAGTCTAAAGACAATGGTAGAAAGTATCTATATTGTCATAGCATTCACCCATACATGACACTTCACTGATAGGTGCCCAAACATTACTTGAGTGAGATCCATATTATTTGTCAACCCCAAGTCTATCTTTATTGTCATGAATTTTAACTTGTTTTTACTTTATGGTTTATTATATGCTTTCTAGAAATAACTACACAGTTCTAATGTATCAAAATAATTAACTGATTTTACAGTCTGTTCTAGATCTTCCAAATGCTTAAAAATGTTTTTTGGTTTTAGGCCACTGCTAATATTCATCAATATATAATTCTCAAATACTTTTTAAGGAATAAAGCATCTACTTATTTGCATTTCATTTTCAATTAAAAAAACAAACAGATCTGTGATTTACTTGGGGTAGGTAACTATCTACAATTACAAATTTACAAATGCAAAACTGCAACTCCTCTCTAATAGCCTTAGCACTCCCACTGATAGGGGTAGGGGAGACTTAGCCTGAGAAGTTAAGGTCACAAAGCTACTATGTTGGAAGTAGGACATGGAGTCACATCTTCCTAACTTCAAGGTCAGATCTCTAATTTCTCTTTCTCATGCTGCCTCATTCTGCTATTGTGAATATCAAAAGAGATAGATATACAACTTTTACACCTTCATTTTCAGTAAGAGAAGAAATTTATTCCCTGTGTTCTATTGGTAGGTGTTTTTTAAGTTCACATTCAATTAAAGGGCTCTTTCTGATCAAGTCTGCAAGATTTCTCAAGGGCCTACTATGTGTAAGGAGATCTCCTGCCTCATATTTTACTGGAAAAAACTGGAGGCCATTCATGATCCAATGACACTGGCCTTCTTTCTTGTCCCTTGAACAAGACACTCAATTTCCAGAATCTGTGCATCTTTCACTGAGTGAATATGCTCTTCTTCATCTCTACCTCCTGGTTTTCCTCAAGATCCAGCTAAAATCTCATCTCCTGCAAGAAATTTTCCTGATCAGTAGCATCTACTTAAAACTATCAGCAAGCATAATTTGTAATGGCGACAAACTAGAACCATTCCCAATAAGATCAGGAGTGAAACAAGGCTGCTCACTGTCACCATTATTATTTAATATTGTATTATAAATGTTAGCTTTGGCAGTAAGAGAAGAAGAGATTAAAAGAATTAGAGTAGGTAATGAGGAAACCAAATTATCACTCTTTGCAGATGACATGATGATATATTTAGAGAACCCTAGATACTCAACTAAAAAATTGCTAGAAACAATTCACAACTTTAGCAAAGTTGCAGGATACAAAATAAATCCACATAAATCAGCAGGATTATTATATATTACCAACAAATTTCAGCAGCAAGAGATACAAAAAGAAATTGCATTCAAAATAACTGTTGATAGTATAAAATATTTGGGAATCTATCTGCCAAGGGAAAGTCAGGAACTATATGAACTAAACTACAAAACACTCTCCACATAAATAAAGTCAGACCTAGTCAATTGGAAAAACATCAAGTGCTCATGGGTAGGCCAAGAGACTATAATAAAACTAATCTACTTATTTAGTGCCATACCAATCAAACTCTCAAGAAATTATTTTACAGATCTAGAAAAAATAGTAGCCAAGTTCATTTGGAAGAACAAAAGGTCAAGAATTTCAAGGAAATTAATGAAAAAAAAGGCTGATGAAAGTGGCCTTGCTGTGCCAGATCTAAAACTATATTATAAAGCAGCGGTCATCAAAACCATTTGGTACTGGCTGAGAAATAGAGTAGTCAATCAGTGGTATAGGATAGTATCAAAGGACAAACTAGGCAATAACTATAGCAATTTAGTGTTTGATAAACCCAAAGACCCCAGCTTTTGGGGTAAATACTCACTATTTTTGTACAAACAAAATGAATGCAGACAAGATTAGAAGGGAAGCAATAAACTGGGAAAATATTTTTACATTCAAAGGTTCTGATAAAGGCCTCATTTCTAAAATATATAGAGAATTATCTTATATTTCTAAGAATTCAAGTCACTCTCCAAATGATAAATGGTCAAAGGATATGAACAGACAATTTTCAGATGATGAAAGTAAAACTATTTCTAGTCATATGAAAAGGTGCTCCAAATCACTATTGATTAGAGAAATGCAAATTAAGACAACCCTGAGGTATCACTACACACCTGTTAGATTGGCTAAAATGACAGGAAAAGATAATAATGAATGTTGGAGGGGATGTGGGAAAACTGGGACACTGATACATTGTTGGTGGAACTGTGAACGGATCCAACCATTCTGGAGAGCAATTTGGAACTACGCTCAAAAAGTTATCAAACTGTGCAAACCCTTTGACCTAGCAGTGTTTCTACTGGGCCTATATCCCAAAGAGATCTTAAAGGAGGGAAAGGGACCCACATGTGCAAGAATGCTTGTGGCAGCCCTTTTTGTAGTGGCAAGAAACTGGAAGCTGAATGGATGCCCATCAATTGGAGAATGGCTGAATAAATTATGGTATATGAATGCCATGGAATATTATTGCTCTGTAAGAAACAACCAGCAGGATGATTTCAGAGAAGCCTGGAGAGACTTGCATGAACTGATGCTGAGTGAAATGAGCAGAACCAGGAGATCATTATACATGGCAACAACAAGACTATACAGTGATCAATTTTGATAAACATGGATCTCTTCAATAAAGAGATGCTTCAAACCAGTTCCAATTGTTCAGTGATGAAGAAAACCATATACACCCAGGGAGAGGCCTGGGGAATCTGAGTGTGGACCACAACATAGCATTTCCATGCTCTCTACTGATGTCTGCTTACATTATGTTTCCCTTCTCAGATTTTTTTCTTGTAGATCCAATTTTTCTTGTGCAACAAGATAACTGTATAAATATGTATACACATTTGATTTGTCAAGTATTTTGACATGGTTAACATGTATTAGACTTCCTGCTATCTAGGGGAAGGGGTAAGGGTGGGGGGGAAATTTGTGTAAAGCTTTGCAAGGGTCAATGTGGAAAAATTACCCATACATATGTTTTGCAAATAAAAAGCTTAAAAAAAAAAGAAACTTTTCCTGATTATCCAAAATACTTGTGTCTTTCTCTTGTTGATGATTTCCAGTTTATCCTGTATATATTTTATTTGTAAGTAGCTGTTTGCATGCTGTTTAAAAGACTGTGAGCTCCAGGAGAAAAGGAACTGTTCTGGGTTTGTTTGTTTTTTTGTATATCCAGTTCTTAGCACAGAATTTAGCACATAATATGTATTTAATAAATGCCTACTGATTTGATTTATTAAACCTGGGAATATAAAGACTTCCTTCCTGCAACCCCATCACTAAGCTAATTAGCCACTTAAAAGAAATGGGCACAGAAATATTATTAATGTAAACATACCACCAATGCCAAACAACTGAAAATCAAGGAAAAAATATATACTTTCTTTTGTTTTTTTCTCCCTACCCCCCAAATCATGCAACAATGGGGAGGGATTGATTTTTTTTCAAACTATTCCCAACTGACTATATAATCCTCCAATAGATACTGGATTAAATGGATAGAAATAAAATTGTGCATATGAGAAAGGTAAGCCATGAAAGTCAAAATGATGCATTTTAGAGAGCTGGGAGATGCTTGATAAAGCAGCTCTGTTTTTCTCTGGCTATTTTAAGACAAGAGAACAGTAGTAGCTACAAAGAGGCTAAGGAAAAACAAGAATTCACATGAATGCCAGTAATGAGCACGTGATGAGTACTCAATTAGGAAGATATGGATGTTTCCAAAATACATCTTTTGGACTGTCACATGGAATCAAATGTGACCCCCAAGCCCACCCCATGTCTGCAATATGACAGATATATTACTTTTCTCTTTGGAAGGTACAGTGACAAAACTGAGACCTGTAAATGCCTATTTGCTATCTTCAAAGAAAATATTTTCAAATAAACTTTCTAAATGACTTCTGTACTTTAGGAGGTACAAAAATGAATTCTGAGCTGCTTTCACTCCAGATCTTCAAGTCATGGGATCAGAAATTGTTTTCTATGTTGCATAACTGAACCCACCATGGATAAGGGTACATCCTGTCCTAGAATTAGGTACTTCTGCAGAAGAGAGTTTTTTGTCCTTTTGCTTCCTTGTGAAAGAAAACAACAGCCTCTAGTGGTTTACGTGAGAATTAAAACAAAACAAAATCAACTAAAAACATTAACTCTTGACTGAATAAAAAGCTTTGTTCACTGAAATTTTTCTCTTTTTTTTTTAACATGTGGAAAGTTTTATTTAAACAATCAATCAACAAGAATTGATCAAAAGTTTAGTAGGTATCAGGTACTGTGCTAGGAACTGGGGTTCCAAAGATAAAAACTAAATGGTTCTTGACCTCAAAGACTATATATGCTAACAGGGGAATAAACAAATGCATCTATGAGTATGTACACAATAATAAGAAAATAAATATGAGGGGCCCTAGAAATCAGAGGAGATGAGGAGAAAAGTCAAGAAAAGCTTTCTATAGATAGTGCCTAAATTATGACTTGAAGTTGTTCTTTGCCCTTTTCTATTCAACCTAGTAAATGAAAAAATGTCACCAATTATCTACTTAGATAAGGCAACTTCTACTATAATGGAAAATGAAATACACACAAAATAAAGCACTCAAGTTTGGGGACACCTTTCTACTTTTCAAATATTTTGCTTGCAATGTGGTCATAGCATAATTTACAGATCTCTTTGACAGTTAAACAGTGATAGAGACATCTTAATTATGTTGTAGACACACTTTGCCATGCTATTTTTTTTTAAATTTAAGAAATTTATGAGTAATGCAAAAGTCAATGTTAAAGCAAAGGAGTCTCATAGGGAGCAACAAAGTGCTATGTCAATGTAAGCTGTTATTGGGAAATAAGTCTTGTAATCGAAATGAATTACTTGCTTGCTCTTATAACCAAAGTTCACAAATAAGCCTTGCTACTACTTAGATTTTATATACCAAACCAATTCTCTATTTTGGAGTTTAAACAAGCAAACAAACAAAAAAACAAAAACCCAAAACAAAAGTCATTTAAATTGAAGTAAACATAAAAAGGACTCCCACAACTTTTTTTATTTTTTAATTATAAAGATTATAAATTAACATTAGTTGTTCAATAGGATTTTCTCAGAGTAGAAGATACCAGATACTCTTGATAAATGTAACACATTGAGGAATGCTTAATTCTCATGCTGCTAAGGAGCCTCTCAGGCAGCAGTCCAGACAGAATTTTCTTACTCTACAAGCAGCTATCTAATCAGCTCCGCCTTTCTCATCCTCCCAATGAATGAAGTAGTCAGAATAACAAGGCCAGGAGGTATGGTATGAGTTGGAAGTGTGAGATAAGGATGAGGTAAAAGGAAGATTGTGAGAGGGGAAAAAATAAAGATGAAATTAGGGGGAAAAAAGAGGTTGGAGGGGTCAAATCACAGAAACTGAGGGAATAAGGAGACAGATTTTTTGGGGAAAGGGGTCAAGCTTGGGCAGGTGCACTCTTGATGTGAAATCTCCCTCCACTGATATAGGTCACTATTATAACTGCATGTTATAGCCTCGGAGAGCTGCTGAATAAGTAGTCAAGTGACTTGTCCATAGTCTCATAGTTAGTATGTGTCAAGAGGTAGATCCTGAACTCGGGTTTGAATTTATGCATCCTTTTATCCACTACACTTTTGTGTTGTTTTATTAATTTTAATAAGGGAATATTTATGCCAAGGATACTTAAGTTGTGCATAACTATTCAAATGGGAAACAATGAAATAGGCTGTATTTGTTGAATGACATTAGAATGCTATTATGTATGCAATAAATGTTCATAACTGCTTAAAAGTAAGCTGTCACTTATACCATTAAATGGTAGCATGGGAGAAAGGTCTTTTGGTTGGTTAGTTTTGTGCTGCCATGAAAAACATAAAACTTTTAAGAGCAGAAAAATTCATGTGTTCCTCAATTTCAGGAGACACCCTGATCCAAAGCAAAATGTGTTGGTCTCTAGCCTAATGAGTCATAAAGAGAATGTTATTTCCAGCCCCGAAGAACATGGCTCTTTTACTCAAATGGAACATGAAGATAGTTGGTGAATCTGTCTTCCAACAAGCTGAGACATTATTAAAACCATCTTTTGTGGATAATTTGGCTATGAAGGTAAGAAATAGCATTTTAACAAAAAGGAGCCCTTTAAAGCAGGGTTTTTTTTTTTCTGCCTCAACTTTTCAAAAAGCCAGATGGCAGCTTAAAGAGTGAATTAAGAGAAATACCTGTGTCCTCGAATGTCCGACTGATCACATACACCTCCCAGTGCAATCCTGTGAAATTCTCGACCCAAAGTCTTTGCTACTGATCTTCCTACACTTGTTTTGCCCACTCCAGGAGGGCCAACAAAGCAGAGGATTGGGCCCTTCAGGTTGTTCTTCAGCTGCCTAACAGCTAAATATTCCAGAACCCTCTTCTTCAATTTGTCCATGGCATAATGGTCATTGTCCAGAAGAATTCGGGCTGCGCGGATATCAAGGCGGTCTGTCAAACAATAGAATTGAATAAATTTGAATACTCAAATCAACTATCTCATTTTTACTTCAACTGAAGAAGCCCTCTATCTCTAGCT
This sequence comes from Myrmecobius fasciatus, assembly GCA_023553655.1. Classification (NCBI taxonomy): domain Eukaryota; kingdom Metazoa; phylum Chordata; class Mammalia; order Dasyuromorphia; family Myrmecobiidae; genus Myrmecobius; species Myrmecobius fasciatus. The sequence goes on along the minus strand of JAJPUD010008658.1, from coordinate 37,115 downwards.
GTGCCAACTAGCTGCCCCTATGGGAGGTGCATTTTCTCATCTTCTTTGGGACAAACTTCCAAAATCAAGTTCTCAGAAAGGTCACCACTGAGTGACTTAGCACTTAAAATTCTTATATATTAAAAAAGCTACTGCAAAAGTCAAGATGAGAGGTGACAGGGACTTGAGCTATGGAGATAGTCCAGTAAGTATAGAAAAGGGAGTAGATTTAAGAGAGAATGTGTGGAGCTGGAAATGCATACGAATTGATAATTGATTAGATATAGCGGCTAAGGGAAAGTAATGAGTTATGGGGGGCTCTTGGGTTTCCAAGCTTGGTAACTGGAAGGCTGATAGTGACCTCAGTTAAAACAGAGAAACTGAAAGGACTTAAAGAGAGAAGACAAAGTAGAGACAGCAAATGCTGGTAGATATCTAGTGCTACTACATAAATAAGTAAAATGAAAACATGCACAGAGAGAAGAACAGGCTGAAACAGTAAAGGAAAAAAGGTGACTGCAATTTTAATCTGCTTGACTCTCTGTAACTCACCATTTCACAGAAATCATTAACATCACAACATAGTTTACTGAAAGAAGAGAAGCCCAAATATGTAATTATATTTGTAAAGGGATTTGGAGCATTACTAAAGATGTTTTTTTTTAATAAAAACACCCATAAATCAGTATTTGAAAAATAAGTTTATTATTGACCTGAAACCAAATCTCAGGCTGGTTAACAGTAGTTGAGTCAATATTAGGCTGTGGCTTGTTGTTTCTTTAGCAAAACACAACCGCCCCCCCTCACCAGACACATGGATGAATGACTCTTAGCAGATGGAACTGAATCAGTCTGGCAGTACCAGCTTCTTCAGGTTATGTGGGATTTTATCTAAACTGGCAGTGAATGAGACAAGGTCTATCTGGCATCTGATGAAAGAGGGCAATTTAGTCTAGTTACCTATGCTATCCTCCCAAATTGGGCCAGATCAAAGGAGGGGACCACATTTACCAGAAGTCATGCCTCACTGTATTCATCTCATATATGTCTTCCAGAAGAAATTAGCATGATTGAAAATGACTTTCTGTTTCAGTTGTTATTAGTTCAATGCCAACATTCTGACTAGGAAAGATTCCACTAGAGGGCAATATTTCTTCACAACTTCCAAAAAACTAGACCTCTCAGTTTACTTATTGACTTGTTCTCAAGTTCATTATGACAATGCACTGTGAATCATACTTCCTGAATTGTGAGACTTGTTTTTATCTAGCAAAAATGAACATTAGGTTCTCAGAGACTAAGGTAAAAGTCTGACTAGGCCTTTCTTATATAATGTAAATTACAATTGAAAGTGGCAAACAAAACCCCAAACTCTTTAAGTCTAGCATTCAAGGCCCTTCATAAGATGATTCCATATACCAACATCTTCCATTTAAACCTTAAAGGGATCTCAATGCTATCTAATCTAACCTTTAACTAAAGAGAAATACCTCCTATAACATTCTACTTAATGCACAGTTGGAACTGCTAGTTTTTCCTTACAATAAGCATAAATCTGCTTTTCTGCAGTTTTCTATCACTGTCATTGTTCCTAACTTTGCCCTATGGAACCAAGAATATAAAGTATAATCCTTCTAGATGACAATTTTTCAAATGCTCTAAAATGATTAATATCTCCCCAACTCCAGAAGATCTTCTCAGTTCCTTCACAAGACATTATTTGTAGCCCCCTCATCATCACGGATATCTTCCTGTGGGTACACATTTTGTACAGAACTGGTCACAATGTTCCTTCTTATCCTGTGCAATTCTTGCCCATGTCTTTTCCTTATTCCCAAAAGATGTATCTAATGTGAGGAAGCCTTCCTTTATTTTATTTTATTTCATGAATGCTACTGTTGTACTTGGACTTCCCATCTTTTATTCCTCTTGCTGCTTAGTTAGGCCACCTCCTTTTGTAGACTGTTAATTATTTCCTATTTATCCTGTACACAGCTTTCTCTGTATATATCTGTTTGAACATTCTTTTCCATCAGACTGCAGGCTCCTTGAAGGCAGGGACTGCAAGTTAAAGACTAATGAAAAAGTGATGTCATTTTAAAAGTTGCATTAGAAATAGAGTATAGTCACTGTGATTCTCATTTTTCTGAGCTATTCTTTGAGGAAGTTAGGAACTACTGCTCTTATAATTCGATATCCTAAAAACTGGCAGGAAAAAACCATCTTCCCCATCCCCCGCCATGCATGGATAGCCATATAAATATATATTGAAAAACTTCTGTAATTTTCCTACAAGAAACTAATAAAAGAAGCCAAGATAATATATCTGCTTAATAAAAATAAACAACCATGGCTTCTCTTATGCTGAGAACATACTGCTAATTTTAGTTAATTAACAATTATTGAGTGACTTCATTTCTCTCCTCAAAGAATCTAACAACTATCAATACAGGAGCATACACCATTCAGTAAGATGTGGTTGGATGTCTGAGTAAGGGAAGCTGGCAAGAAAAGATTTAAGTTCCAGTTACTAAAAACCATATGCAAATAAAATTATTCTGAAAATTATGAAATATATTTAAATAAAACTTGCTGTTGTTGTTGCTCAGCCATTCAGATGCATTTGATTCTTCATGACCCCATTTAGGGTTTTCTTGGCAAAGACACTGGAATGGGTTGCCATTTCTTTCTCCAGCTCATCTGACAGATGAGGAAACTGAGATACAGAAGATTAAGTGGTGTGCCCAGGTTCATACTGCTAGTCAATGGTCATATTTGAATTCAGGTTTTCTTGACAATAGGCCTGGCATGCTAGGCAGTGAATTATCTAGCTGCCCCCAAAATGAATCTTATACTAAAAGCTAAATAGCACCCAATTTACCTAGTAGAAAGAAACGCTTTAGTCAAAGATAAAAAGGGCTTAAGGGCCTAAAAAAGCTTTAAGCAATAAGGAGGTAAAATTCAGAAGAAATTTAAAACAAACTTGTTCTGTTCTCTACGCTGTCTTTTTATGCAATTCCTTTTCTTTTTTTTTTATTAATACTTTTTATTTGCTAAACATATGTATGGGTAATTCCTAAACATTAACCCTTACAAAGCTTTCTGTTACAAATTTTTCCCCTCTACTTCCCACCCCTCCCCAAGATGGCAGGATATCCACTACATGATAATTATGTTAGAATACTTAAGAAATCGAATATATGCATAGTTATTGCATCATTTTTTGTGCAGGAGAAATCGTATCTACCAGAAAGAATCTGATAAAGGAAATACAATGCAAATACAATACAAAGCCTAGAGAACATGAAAATGTTATGCTGTGGTCCACATTTCACATCCCTCTCTCTGGGTGTATATGGCTCTCTTCACCGAACAATTGGAACTGGTTTGAAGCATTTCATTGTTGAAGAGAGTCATGTCCATCAGAATTGATCATCATATAGTATTGTTGTTGCTGTGTATAATGATCTCCTGGTTCTGCTCACTTCACTGAGCATCAGTTCATGCAAGTCTCTCCAGGCCTCTCTGAAATCGTCCTGCTGGTCGTTTCTTACAGAGCAATAATATTCCATAACATTCATATACCATAATTTATTCAGCCACTCTCCAACTGATGGGCATCCATTCAGTTTCCAGTTTCTAGCCACTACAAAAAGGGCTACCACAAACATTCTGCAATTCCTTTTCTTGAAGGAAAGAAAACTGTCTTTTAACATTCCTTTACCATCTACTATAGACCGGCTAGGTATCTTTTTGCTTTGCACGTAGTATATGCACAATAAAAAAAAATTACATTTTTTGAAAATTTTTTTTTTGAAATCTATCTTTTATAGACATGGAAGGGAAAGTCTGTAAAAATTTGGACATTTGCAAATATGTATGATAAACAGGAATCTTGTCCTATTTTCTCTAAATAGCCAGAGAAAGTTAGTGTGGTCTCCAATTCATTCTCTTATTTCATATTTGTTGCAAGAATTGTTAAATTATGACTAACACAATTTATTTCATAACGCCTGCTTTGTAGCTCGTTATGACATGCAGAAAGTGAGCTAACTTTTTAGAATTTTGCAATTGCAAGTGAAATCCATTTTCTGGGAAACATAAACTGGTGTTACTTGCTACAACACATTTGCATATATACATGACTATATTAATAAGGTTTTTCCCTCACTTGCCTCCAGATTAGGATTTTTATGTACTAGAAGCTTATTCCTTGTTCCTCTATGTAATCAGAGTTGGTATTCATATATAAAACACCAAAGAGAAAATTTATAAGCAGGCCCTTATTTGATAGCAACCCACCAGTGATGGTCAGGCAATGAGAATCAGAGAGTCAGGCTTCCACAGGAAGGTTTAAATCCGTATTTACTGCCTTCTATACTATACTATATGCCTTATGCCTATAACACTTATGTTTTCATCCCTAAAACTAGCAGAAGCCTCTCCAATTATAATTATAATCGGCCTCAGCACCTGGGATCATAAAAAGATACTCTACATTCCCCTTATTCTTCTCAACTAATTATAGGCCTCAAATATTCCCAAGTGTAGGTCTGGAAATAACTTGTTTCCTACAAATCAACATCCCAACACCTTCATAAAGGAGAGAGTACCCCTAAACAAGTCAGAAATGGAACTTTTCATGCAGAAGAAGAGAAAGCTGGGAAGCTGTATTGGGAGTTAACTGCCTTAGTATGGAAGCTTGTTTAAGATCCACAGCTGCCTTCCTGGTCTGTCACTTTAGCCGACAATAAGTGAGAAAACTTCTTCTACCAGTGCAGGTCAGCGTCCTCTCTGTGATTTAGTCGCAGATCCTCTAAGAGCCTAAATTCTGGATCTCACCCAGAGTCACACTGCTATAATATCATAGGCAGGAGATGAATCTAAGGCTCTTGGGATAGCTTTTTGTAAACAATGCCACATTGCTTTGCTGCATAGAATATTCTGGAATAAACCTTGGTTGGATACACAAGAGCCTCCTTTGACTTCCCTAGAGTGGATACTGAATGACCAGTCACTCACTGATTTGGAGAGCACTTTGTGACCAAATGTAGGGAGTGTAATGGTGGGAGACACTGATCTTTTTTTCTCGTATAAAAACCCCTGGGAGGAGGCTGAATTAGGAAGAAAGAAGTTTAGCTTAGCTTTTCCAGAAAACCTACCCTACAAAGACGTAGAAAACACACGAGGTAGGATTCTGATTGGGAAAGCCAAGAAAAAGGCACGAGTCACTTTAGCAGCCTGAAGTAGCTCAAGGAGACAGAGAGTCAGAGAAACAGGTCTGCTGGCAATGAGGATAGGATCTGGCCAAGAGTGTGGCATGTGTAGAGGATGCAATGGCGAAAGAGTGTAAGAGAGAGGAGGCTGGGCAGTGGGGCAGTAAGAGAGCTGTGAATAAGTGTAGGGTGCAGGAATAGGTGCTATCCAGGAGGTCTGCTACCCTCTGCACATTAATGTCAGAGCAAACTGAGGCGGTAGTCCAAGATGTGATAGTTAGAATTAGTTGTTTGTACTGTTTCTGTGAGGAACAAAGAAGTTTGGAAGCAAAGAATAGGGGAGAGGGGAGAGGGGAGAGGGGAGAGGGCGGTAGTCCAAGATGTGATAGTTAGAATTAGTTGTTTGTACTCTATATCACAAGGACAACGTGAAAACATTTAAAAAATAA
>JAJPUD010008658.1:0-31071 GCA_023553655.1 Myrmecobius fasciatus | reverse complement strand
AGAGAGGGAGAGAGGGAGAGAGGGAGAGAGGGAGAGAGGGAGAGAGGGAGAGAGGGAGAGAGGGAGAGAGGGAGAGAGGGAGAGAGGGAGAGAGGGAGAGAGGGAGAGAGGGAGAGAGGGAGAGAGGGAGAGAGGGAGAGAGGGAGAGAGGGAGAGAGGGAGAGAGGGAGAGAGGGAGAGAGGGAGAGAGGGAGAGAGGGAGAGAGGGAGAGAGGGAGAGAGGGAGAGAGGGAGAGAGGGAGAGAGGGAGAGAGGGAGAGAGGGAGAGAGAGAATTATAATGGCTGGGAAGGATAAATCTAGAACACAAGGACAACTTGAAAACATTTAAAAAATAAGCACCAAAGAAAAATGCAAGTTTTTGTTTTTTTTTAAAGCTGAAAAACAAATTTAAAAGACAAAGGAGAGTGACAGAGGAAAAAAATGGGAAAAGAAATGAGAATTTTGGAAAAGATATAAAAAGAGAATTAACAGCTTGAAGGGAAAAAAAGGTACAAAAGCTTTACCCAAGAAAATAACAACCTGAAAATTAGAATTAACCAAATTGTTACTAGCAATGCCATGAGACATCAAAAAAAAATTTAAAACAAAGTCAAAGTCTGAAAAAAAAAATTGAAGATGTATAGTATCTTAGAACAAAAACAAGTGTCCTGAAAAACAGATGAAGTAGAAATAATTTAAGAATCACTGAATTACTTGAAAGCCATGACTTAAAAACTCTAAAATTCACACAAGGCCCTCATTCGAATTGTAGCAATAAGTGGATCTAATTCAACAGCCCTCTCCTTCACATAATCTACATGGTAGCCTAAACTGGCCTCCTTACTGTGACTCGCACACAGAATTCCACTCCAACTCCGCCTTGTGTTTTTGTACAGGTAGCCCTAGCCCTCTTTACTCTTTCCTCATTATCACCATGAATTTTCTTGGCTTCATTCCTCACTTAGCTCATGTTCTACCTTCCCCCCATGGGAACTTCTCAATTGGTCCAATTGTTGGTGAAATGCATTTAAATAAATTCTTATACCAAGGGTTAACTTGATATCCAATCCATTCAGAAAAGAGAAAGAATACTTGTCCTGAAACTAACTGTAAATAAGAATAAAAAAGGAGGTTTAAGTAATGGAGAAGGAACATTATATTTCTCCTCCTCAACCTATAATATATATACTTAATCTTTTTACTTTGCCCTCATTCAGCTTAGATCACTGCTATTTGAGAGGGCAGGGGATGTTTTCTGTCTTGTCTTTGATTCCTTAGACATCCAATGGAATCTTTTATACAGAAGGCTTAATTAATTTAATTATTATTTTAATTAATATTAAACTAATTGATAAGTTATTAATTAAAAATTAATATTTTTGGAGTAAAAAAAAATTAGAGGGAAGTATTTCCAAAGAAAAGTTTTCAGGAATTTTTCAGGTCAACGGTCTATGGGAAGAGACTCTTCTTCCAAGCTTACCAGTTGTGCTCTTGTTCCAAGGCAACTCCACCATAAGTTCCAAATAATTTCTGGTCAGTGCATATTCTGGCATTGACTGAGGCATTTTTTTCAGCCTGCTCCCAAAACAAACAAAAAATATGCATAAGAAACAAGTTCATGAACATAGGAGACTTTACAGCAAAAGCAAAGTCCAATTTTCCTTTCTTGACCAAAAGAAGCAGGGACATTTGTTTGGGGAAGATAGGCCAACATGACAGGGCTTAACTACACCACATGATTTCTGAAAGGAGATGTGTTAATTTGACAGAAAATAGATACTTTCTAAATATGTACAGATCACTTTTTTTTTTTTTTTTAAAGAGGCTACAGTTAATCTCCACTACTCTCCTTGAAAACTAGGAGCAAAAAAGACCCATGTGCAATTATATATTCAAAGTCATATTAGTGATATTTACCAAGACTACCCAGAAATAGATTCTTTGAGAAAAATGCAACTATTTACCTGGTTCCCTTGATTTCCTCCATCACTAGCAAGATTTATGTTCCTATCCACATTCAACAAAATAAAACCTCCAAAAACTGTTGACTGGATTTTAAAAACATTAGTCTTTTAGAAAAGGTAATTGCCATGAAAATAGGTTAAAATCAGATTTTAAATTTTTTTTTATTTTTGCTGAGGCAATTGGGGTTAAGTGACTTGCCCAAGGTCACACAGCTAGGATGTGTTAAGTGAGGCCAGATTTGAACTCAGGTCCTCCTGACTTCAGGGCTGGTGCTCTATCCACTGCACCACTTAGCTGCCCCAGATTTTTTTTTTTTTAAATCAATCTCTAGAACATTCTCAGTGCCAAACATACTTGGTACAAGATAAATTTTTATTTGCTGACTGACATCATGAGGTTAGCACAGAATTTTCTGTCCCTTCTCTATCAATAGTATTGTATAATCATCATTAGTGACCCTGAGGCACTGCCAGAATCTCAAAGCCTCAATTATATTTCCTTGGCTATATTAAAGTAAGAAAAGAGATTCAGACTTTACAATGGACTGTACAATGACAGATGCACAAGGAATGATGATCAAGACTTTCCTGGGGTAGGGGAGGTAGAAAACTGAACTCAAACTTAGGAACAGCAAGCCCAAATAACGAAGAGGACATTTACTGAAAAGATAAACAAGGGATGAGAAGACAGCAACTGTCTTAATTTTTCAATCCATTTCATTAAATTCGAGCTTTTATGAAGCAACTATAGTGTCCTGGATACCGGGAATAAAAAGACAAAAATGAAAACCGAGCTCTGTTTTCAAAGATCTTATATTCTGCACTCTTTAACTGAGAGCAGGGTAGAATGGCAAAATTCAGCTATAGTTTCAGTTCAGACAGAGCACAGACCCTGAAAACATGACTATAAGCTACTGAAACCACAAATAACCTTTACAAAACCATAAATAAATGTGTCCACCTTATTTGTACCTAAACCCACCTCTTTATCTCTTTAACACAGACTTTATGAGCTTGCTCTGGCATGCTAGATGTACGTATTTTCTTTTCTAACATGACAATGTCATCATTATCTTCATCCTCATCTTCATCTTCTAAAGTTCCAGGAATGTGTGTAATTCTCCTGATGGGACGTATAGCTATAACCTTAGAGATAAAGGAGAAGCATAACATTACATTCTTTATCTTCATCACAAGAATTAATACCTAATTACATATGGGACTATGAACAAAAGGCTATATGATTTTCAAACAATAACAATAAATTAATATAGAAGAGTAATAATCACCATTCATACTTACATAGCAGTAAGGTTTATAAAGTGTTTCCTTTACAATGACCCTGTGAAACAGATATTGTTCCCCCATTTTATAGATAAGGAAACAGGTAGAAAGAGCAAAGTAACTTTTCAAAGGCACAAGCCTAGAATGGAGGGCAAGGTTATTTTTACTATTTAGGATAATAAGCACTAATCAATTATTATTGTTGTATCCAGAGTAGACACAAAGTTAGCTGAAGTGAATATATTCTTTCCCTTCCTCCAAAAGATCTTGACTCTTTTTACCTTTGCTTCAGAGCTTGCACAATACTTCATGTTCAAGAAAAACAAACACTTGGTCTTGCAGACTTTCTCTAGCTCCCATTCTATTTCTTCTCCCTGTTTTCACTGCTATGCTTTTCAAATGAATTATCTATGCCCATTTTTCTTTCATTTTTTCATCTCACAAATGATCTCAGATTTGGCTCAGATCACTTCTATTCCTACCACTCTAATGAGATTGTATCTCTGATGTGGAAGATTTCATTTGGATTTGTAAAATTCTTGACAACAGCATAAAGGGCAAAGACTGTATTTTAATTAAGTGAATTACCAGCACTTAACACAGTGCTTAAAATGTTATAGGTACTTAATAAATATTTATTGAATTGAGTAACTTGGCCCTAAACTTGGCAGGCAGGTGGCAAAGAGGACTAGAATCAGGAAGACTCATCTTCCTGAGTTCAATTCTGGTCTCAGACACTTACTAGCTGTGTGAGCCTGGGCAAGTCATTGAATTCTTTTTGCCTCAGTTTCCTCATCTGTAAAATGAGCTGGAGAAGGAAATGGCAAACTATGCCAGTAACTTGGTTAAGAAAAAATTCAAGTGAGGTCACAGCTAGACTTGCTTAAAAATGACTGAATAACAAATATATACTTAAGTACTTCTAAGAACTTCCAGACTGATCTAGACTTCAGTTTCCTTATATGTCAAATGAGTGAATTGGAAATCATCTCTCAAGTCACTTCACACAGCAAAATCTCATATATTTCTATGATATACTTAGATATTTTTGTTTAATACTTCTTTTTCCTAATTCTTACATGCTTTCTGCCTGAAAAATATTTCTAGAACACCTACTGTTTCATGCTACATTCATGTACATGTCTACATTTTGTTCAGAAACATCCAATGCTTCAAATATAAAGGCTAAATCACTATTATTCAGAACTTTTCCAATTTTGTCTAGACTCCATAAACCATTATGCCTCAGCGGCCTCCTACCCCTGCTGCTATGGGCCCTTGTTCCTGCTAGTGAATTCTTCTAGGAACCTCCATAGTGGGAGTTCTACAGACTACAACAGATTAAAATACTATACCCCTAATTGGATACCTCCCACCATTTTTCAACTCCTATTTATGTACTGTCATTCCCCAACTGAAATAACCTCAATTCCTTTGCATTTCTAGGACTAAGCAGAGTATCTAAAAGAACCAGAGTGAAAGTGACAGTACCTAGATTCTGAACTTGGATTTGCACTAATGAGCCATTAGATCTTGAGTATGTCCCTTTCCCATCACAGTAAAATGAGAAAACTTAGGCTGAATCTCTGAAATCCCTTTTAGCTTTAACACTTTGATTTTATTAAATACAGCAATAAAATCTTGGTTATCTGGAACTTCTAGAGAACAAGTTATTTTAAATGTTTCCTAAATAAAAAGTTTACCTCTTATGCACCAAAATGGATATTTAAAAAACGTTTTTTTGGATGAAAACCTTTCTGAAGTACACCACACAGTTTGCTGCTATCTTAAAAATAAGGACAATAAACAAAATTAAACCTAGTTTTGAGGACTAGAGATCATTATGAGGTTCAATTATTGTACTGTGCATTAATATAGTGATACCTGTTGGACCTGTTTTGTTATGTAGAGCTGTAGAACACACAGGAATTTTTTTTTTAATAGTTTCTGTCTCTTACTTCATTGTCAGGCTGATGCTTATCCCTTCTTGCTGCTATAAATATGCCTAGGCATAGCCCGTTCCTCTTGCAATTTGTTGATTCTTCTCTGTTGCAGGCTTGCAAACTACAGAGCCAAACTTGTTAGAATTATGTATAAAATAAGAATAAATGGATTCTGAATGAGGACTTGAAGGGGATCTCAAGGAAGACTTACTGAAAAGACTGTGTCACTCTCCCATTCTTCCTACTTCCACCCCCACCCTGATTCCCCTCCTCCTGCCTTATTTCCTGGTGCTTATTTGCATTCTAGATAGGTAAAGTTGGCAAATAACTGAGTTCTGGGTAGGAATGACAATGTAGAAACTTACAGATTATTAAGAATTATCAAGACTCATTCTTAATAAAAAGCCATCTGGAATCTAAGCAAGATTAAAAATTGGGCTTACCCTTTTATCATCATCTTGCTTATGTTTTCTGGTTTTCTGAAGCAATTTAAGGCCTTCAATTTGTCTTACCAGCAAAGGTATAGTCATTTTGAATCTCTCCTCCAGGCTCACAGCATCCAAAATCTGACAAAATATAATGAATATTACTTGCTCATGGTATTTTGGCAGATGTACCTTTCAGTAACTATGTGTAGTCCATAGTTAAAAAAAGGAATAAATCACAATCTTGATACAAGTTTTTAAGAAAGAACACAGGCATAGTCAACACAATTAAAATAGTCAATTTTAAACAATCAGTATATATTTTGAGACATTACAGTTAACTTCAAATGAATTTTTACCAAATTAAAAGTAGAACATCTCAAAGGATTCCATTTTTTTCTCCTGAATAATGTTAAATGGAATAATTTTTTTTCTACTTTCTCCTCTTTCTAGTGATATACATTTATAACCCAGTATACTACTATCATAATAATCAAGACTACCACCAATGACATTTATATAGCTCCTCCAAGTTTCCAAAATGCTTTGCATACATTATCATACAATACAATAGCCTTATACATAAGATAATTACTATACAGATATATTCAATTTACAGATATGGAAACTATGGCTCAGAGATGGAAATAACTTGCCCATGGTCATATGGCACAGACATATGTTCTTAACTCCAAGCTGGCCCTCAAGCTACAGTGCCATGTAACCCATACCATCTCTCAAAAACATTTCAAAAAAATCAAGACTTGGGTAAAAGTGAAGTATTTTTCAGTCATAAAATAAGAAAAATAGTATATTATTAAAAAGTTGTGTGACAAAGATTTCTGGGAAGCATTTTAATCATTGATTCCAGTTACTGGCAATTCATTTTTAACAATAAGGCTATTTAGCCAAGGTGAGACCTACTTTCAAATTAAAACAAAGAAGGAATTTGGAATTCATAATGGGAGCACAATACCTGAAGCTTCTCTTTGTTACTTGTGCGGATAATTGAAGTGAGAATGTCTGGTAACGCTTCCCGTGGCAGACTGTCTAAAAGACGTCTCAATTTAGCAACAGCAGGAACAGACATATCCAACATTTCAACCAGCTAGAAATCAAGAAAAAGCACATTTTTAGAATGTGATCTGGCATCTTTTCTAAATAAAACCTTTCTAAATTTAAGTTAAATACTTGGTAACTGAGGAATTATCTTTAAAATAATATAATAGTTAAATATAAGTGGTAATGAATAATAAAAAACTTTATAATAGTGAAAATATTTTATTTTCAAAAGCAAGGTTACTGATCAAATAAAAGAAACATCTTTTAGACAATTTTGAGTGACATAAAGAATATGACCAAAGATTTTTCAAAAATCTCAATCTGAATGAAAAACAGAAAGGAGTTTTGTGTTTACTTCTAGAATTTATGAATGGTGTTTTGTAAATACTCTTTGATTTATAAAGAAGAAGGTATACTTAAAGACCAGGGATTCCTTCAGCTAGCTACAGATACATAATTTTCCTACTCCAGAAATATGGAGTCAAGAACATTTTTGTCTTGAAGCCTCTCTTTCCATTCCTAGCAAGGAAATGCTACAAAGGAAAGCATTAAGATTTATAATAATGATAGCATTTCTATAGTAACACACACACACATATATTTGCATATATACACACATGTTTGCAAAGCACTTTAACTCATTTGATGCTCATAACATTATGAGACAGGCGCTCTTAAAATGCCATTTTTTCAGATGAGAAAACTGAGACCTAGAGTTATAGTTACTTACTCAGGTCACACAGTGCTTGATTCAGGATTTAAACAAAGGTCTTTCTGACTCCAAGTCCTAGCTGCCCCAGATTTTTTAGTAGTATTTTATTTATCCAAATACATGCAAAGATAGTTTTCAATATTCACCCTTGCAAAGACTTGTGTCCTAAATTTCTCCCCTTCTCTTCCCTCGTCCCCCTTCCTCAAGACAGCAAACAATTCAATATAGGTTAAACATATGCAATTCTTCTAAACATATTTCCATGATGTCATGTTATACAAGAAAAATGAGATCAAAAGGAAAAAAAAAATCACAAAAAAGGGGAAAGAACAAGCAAGCAAACAACAAAAAATGAGAACGCCATGCTTTGCTCCACATTTGGTCTCCATGGTTTTCTTTGTGGGTACAGATGACATTTTCTGTCCAAAGTCTATTGAGATTGCTTTGAATCACTGACCCACTGAGAAGGACCAAGTCTTTCATAGTTGATCATCACACATTCTTGCTGTTATTGTGTACAATGTATTCCTGGTTCTGTTTGTTTTATTCAGTATCAGTTCAGGTAAATCTTTCCAGGCCTTTATGAAATCAGCTTATTCATAATTTTTGGTAGAACAATAATATTCCATTACCATTATGTACCACAACTCGTTCAGCCATTCCCCAACTGATGGGCGTCTACTCATTTTCCAGTTTCTTGCCACTACAAAAAGAGCTGCTACAACATTTTTGTACATGGGGATCCTTTTCCCTTCTTTATGATATTCTTGGTATACAGACCCAGTAATGCCACTGCAGGGTCAAAAGGTATGCACAGTTTTATAGCCCTTTGGGCTCATGTCTTCTTTCAAGTCACGATTATCCTTCATAATTTTGCAACATTTATTTTCTATTTTTTGGTGTGTGGTTGTTCTTTCCACTGTTGTAGTCCTGGGATACATTGTTTTCTTGACTCTCCTTATCTCACTCTGCATCAGTTCATGTAGATTTTTCATGCTTCTTCATACCCATCATATGCATCATTTCTGACAGCACAGCAATATTCCATTACATTTATATTCCATAATTTTTTAGTCATTCTGCAATTGATGGGCATCTCCTTTGTTTCTAATTCTTTGCTAACACAAAAATTGCTGCTACAAATATTTTGGTATGTATGGGGATTTATGAATAGCCACCACTAGGTATAATGGAATATCTTGCATAAAGAATATGAACATTTTAGTCTCTTTATTTACATAATTCCAAGCTTTTCAGCTCCATTAGCTATGTATTGATGTGTTTATCTTCCCACAATCAATCCAATATTGACTATTCTTATTTTCTGAAGGGCATAAAGTAAAATATTAGGAATGTTTGGATTTGCATTTATCTTGTTATAAGTGATTTGGAGGGGCAGCTAGGTGGCGCAGCAGATAGAGCACCAGCCCTGAAGTCAGGAGGACCTGAGTTCAAATCTGATCTCAGACACTTAACACTTCCTAGCTGTGTAACCCTAGGCAAGTCACTTAACCCTAATTGACTTAACAAAAAACAGCAACAAAAAAAAATAAGTGATTTGGACCATTCTTTCATGAGGAGGTAAATACTTTGCAAATTCTTTTGAAAACTGTTATTTTTTTGATCACTGATCTACGGAGGAATGGCTTTTGGTTTTTATACATATATATACACACATCTCTACTAAATGTTTACATATGTATCTATATTTATATATATCTTTGATATAAAACCTTTACCAGAGAAATCTGATGGATATTTTTCCCCATTCAACCACTTCCATTCTCATTTTAAATGCATTAATTTTGCCTATGCAAAAGCTTTTAAGTTCCACGTAATCAAAGTTATCTATCTTTTGTAACTGTGTCTATCTCTTGTTTAGTTAAGAATACATCTCTGATCTACTTCTATATGATCTATACATCATACACAACTATATGATCTACTTCTAATTTTTTTATAGTATTATCTTTAATATTGTTACAAATTTGTTTAAATGAGTTGTGAAATATGAGTTACTGGTTTAAGACTAATTTCTGGCAAACTACTTTCCAATTTTCCCAACAATTTTATCAAATAGGGAGTTAACTTTCCTAAAAATTTTATGATTCTTGCTTTAACAAACACTGGCTTACAAAGTTTCACAGTTTCTGATTCTCTCTTTTCCTATCTGTTCCGATGATATAAATCTTTATTTTTTAACCAATACTAGATGGTTTTGATAACTGCTGCATTGTCACAGAGGTCTAAAAAAGTACTATTCCCTCTTAGTGCCTATCTCTTTTCATCATTCTAATAGTCTAAAACTTATCTTTCCAAATTTTATTATTATTTTATCAAATTCCATAAAGTATCTCCTTGATAATTTGGTTGGTAATAAATACGAATCTTATAAGGAAAAACTTAACAACTAGAGTAATCCACAACTGCCTCCCTCCTCAGTAGGAGGTAAAGATGGAAGGGAGACACAGATTATGGATGAGAATAAAACATATGCTATTGGACTTGGGTAAAGTGATTAGTTTTACTAAATTGCTTTTCCTTTCTTTACAAAAATTTTGTTGTGATTAGTATAAGGGATGACTCTGGATCAGGGAGATGGGAATTATTTATTGAGAAATGAAGATGAAATAAAAACAAAAGATACCAACAAAATCAAGTTGAAAACCAATGAGAACCAATCAAAATAGAATAGGCTGCTTCAGAATGATGTACAAGCCTTTGATAGGAGTAGATAACCACTTACCAAAAATGCTGAAGAGTTCAGCAAGCATCATATGTAATGGAGTCAAACTAGAACCATTCCCAATCAGATCAGGAGTGAAACAAGGCTGCCCACTGTCACCATTACTATTTAATATTGTATTAGAAATGTTAGCTTTAGCAATAAGAGAAGAAAAAGAGATAAAAGGAATCAGAGTAGGTAGTGAAGAAACCAAATTATCACTCTTTGCAGATGACATGATGGTATACTTAGAGAATCCTAGAGACTCAACTAAAAAACTACTAGAAACAATTCACAACTTTAGCAAAGTGGCAGGATACAAAATAAATCCACATAAATCATCAGCATTTCTATATATTACCAATAAAGTTCAGCAGCAAGAGATACAAAAAGAAATTCCATTCAAAATAACTGTTGATAGTATAAAATATTTGGGAATTTATCTGCCAAGGGATAGTCAGGAACTATATGAACTAAATTACAAAACACTTTCCACACAAATCAAATCAGACCTAGTCAATTGGAAAAACTTAAAATGCTCATGGGTAGGACGAGCGAATATAATAAAAATGACAATACTACCCAAACTAATTTACTTATTTAGTGCCATACCAATCAAACTCCCAAGAAATTATCTTACAGATCTAGAAAAAATAGTAGCAAAGTTCATTTGGAAAAACAAAAGGTCTAGAATTTCAAGGGGATTAATGAAAAAAAAGGCTGAAGATGGTGGACTTGCTGTACCAGATCTAAAACTATATTATAAAGCAGCGGTCATCAAAACCATTTGGTACTGGCTAAGAAATAGAGTAGTCGATCAGTGGAATAGGATAGAATCACAAGACAAACTAGGCAATAACTATAGCAATTTGGTTTTTGATAAACCCAAAGACCCCAGCTTTTGGGATAAGTATTCACTATTTGACAAAAACTGCTGGGAAAACTGGAAACTAGTGTGGAAGAAATTAGGGCTTGACCCACATCTAACACCACATACCAAGATAAGATCTAAATGGGTTCATGATCTGGATATAAAGAGTGATTTTGTAAACAAGTTAGAGGAACATAATATAGTTTACCTCTCAGACCTGTGGAGATGGAATAAATTTATGTCCAAAGAAGAACTGGAACTTTTAATTGAAAACCAGATAGATAACTTTGACTATATTAAGTTAAAAAGTTTTTGTACAAACAAAATCAATGCAGACAAGATTAGGAGGGAAGCAATAAATTGGGAAATCATCTTTACATTTAAGGGTTCTGATAAAGGTCTCATCTCTAAAATATATAGAGAATTGTCTCATATTTATAAAAATTCAAGCCATTCTCCAATCAATAAATGGTCAAAGGATATGAACAGACAATTTTCAGAGGATGAAATTAAAACTATTTATAGTCATATGAAAAGGTGCTCCAAATCACTATTGATCAGAGAAATGCAAATCAAGACAACCCTGAGATACCACTTCACACCTGTCAGATTGGCTAAAATGACAGGAAAAGTTAATGATGAATGTTGGAGGATATGTGGGAGGGCTGGGACACTGATGCATTGTTGGTGGAGCTGTGAATGGATACAGCCATTCTGGAGAACAATTTGGAGTATGCTCAAAAAGTTATCAAACTGTGCATACCCTTTGACCCAGCAGCATTTCTATTGGGCTTATATCCCAAAGAAATCATAAAGGAAGGAAAAGGCCCCACATGTGCAAGAATGTTTGTGGCAGCCCTTTTTGTAGTGGCTAGAAACTGGAAATTGAATAGATGCCCTTCAATTGGAGAATGGCTGAATAAATTATGGTATATGAATGTTATGGAATATTATTGTTCTGTAAGAAATGACCAGCAAGATGATTTCAGAGAGGCCTGGAGAGACTTACATGAACTGATGCTGAGTGAAATGAGCAGAACCAGGAGATCATTATACACGGCAACAACAGTACTATATGACGATCAATTCTGATGGACATGGCTCTCTTCAACAATGATATGTTTCAAACCACCTCCAATTGTTCACTGAAGAAAGCCATATACACCCAGAGAGAGGGATGCGAAATGTGGACCACAACATAACATTCTCATACTCCTTGATTGATGTTTGCTTACATTGTGTTTCCTTTATCTTATATATCGTTTGTGTAGATAAGATTTTTCTTGCACACCAATGATAAGTTTGGAAATATGTATACATATATTCGATTTGCCAATATTTTAACATAATTAACATGTAGTGGATATCCTGCCATCTAGGGGAGGGGTGGGGAGTTGGGGGGAAAATTTGTAACGGAAAGCTATGTAAGGGTTATTGTTGAAGAATTACCCACACATATGTTATGCAAATAAAATAAAAATTTAAAAAAAAAAATGCTGAAGAGGGGATTCCTGTTCAGGCACACATTCCTATTCATATGAATTTCAAAGTCCTTCCTAACTCAAATTCAATTATTCTGGAATTTGGACAGAATTTCAAAAATTCATGTACTCTATTTCCATCCTAACAATTAGTTCTATTTCAGTTACCACACAGGATAGCAATTTTTTGCATGATCTTTTAACATTTACTGGCATGATCATGCTGTGCTAGGGACTGCATAGCACATAAAAATATAATCCCTAGAATCAAGGAGCCCTTGTTCTAAGATGAAATGATAAGCATGCATCTACTACTCATTTTTTTCTCATTATTAAAAGTCTTAAGTCTTGCATTTTATCATATAGAAAACTATACAAAATTTTAGAAGATGAAAATTCTCAAACTAATCTACCTAATATGAATAGGGCTCTTAAAGGTGATGAGAAATACTAAAAAGTCATTTAAAGGTAACCTGGAGGTGTAAATTAGCAGAGATAATGTAAAATAAGTATTTTTTACTTATACAATGAACCCCACCATATTTTACATTGTTAATAGACTTAATATGCAGTAAATCCTCCTTTTGCTTGAATCATTAGTTTTACATGACTTGACAGTGAGTTCACAAGATGCTGACATATGTCCTCTAATTCTTAATAATAAAACCACAGTTATTACCTTGGATATTGGATGCAGCTTTAATGAACAGTTCATTTTTTCCAAGTCTAGCCTTGATTATAGTCCATAGGTTTTTAATGGGGTTTAAACTGGGCACTGAAGTTCCCAGAGCACTGAAGCATTTTTATCTCCATCTCTTGGATGAATGTCTTATTAACTGTTCATGATATAGGTACAAGGCCATGTTACAAAAGTCCATCGTTATATGAATATTTCTATCATTTTAGAAAAATTCTGCTTCTCAGTATAGCAACATAGACATCAGAAATCATCCCTCCTTCATTCAACATGATGATCCAACAAGAGAGAGGACCTTTGAAAATTTTGTAAAAACCTGAAGACTTATTGGGTGGACGTTTTAGGGTCTTATGCAGATGCCTAAATTTTGCCTGCTTTATGAAAAGTTTTGGTATAATTTTGAATATAAAAAAGCTTATGAGTTAAAATGACCATTTCCCCCTAGATTTCAGGACTATATGTGTAATTATAAGCATCTTAAATTCATTGTATGTGTGTGTGTTTTTACTGGTCTTTTCCAACTTCAAGAAGCCCATACTGCACTATGGAAGAATGAAGAACTACCCCTCCAGATACCAAGTTCCTCTGAAGATATTTATTTTTGGAGGATTGATTAGGATGTTTTGTAACAATCATTTGTTAATTCTAGAAGTTTTTTGTTTTCAACCACATTTTCTCATGCTTTGATGTAAATAATCTTGCCACAGTAAGGTCTTGGATAATTCTTGAAATACATGATTTCGTCAATTAAAAAAAAAAATTTAATACCTGACTTCTTCACCCTAAAGGCTACTACAGGAGCTTTAAAAATCAGGAAGTGTACTCCTTAAGCTAAAACCTTTACATATTTCCTTGGAGCAATAGTCACTCTTAAAAACTACAGAATCAAAACTATTAAAAAAAAAAAAAAAAAAAAAAAGAGAGCAACAAAGCACATGTGAAACACCAAATCCAGCAGTCAGTGGACAGAGAATTATCTAGAAGTAGAGAAATAAATTTAACCTGGTTTTATCTGGTTAAGGTCAGACTTCCGGTGGTTAGTAGAAACACATATACTATCACAAAATGAAAACCATTTCAAAATTATTTCTTGTTCCCAATAATGAACAGATCAAAGCTAGCATTTATATAGCACATTTAAGATTTGTTAAGTACATTACATATATAATCTCATTTAATTCTCATGGAAACTCTGCTAGGTAGATACTAGATCTTTTACAGATGAAAAATTTAAGTCTGAAAGGAGAAATGATTTGTCCAGGATCACACAACATAAATATCTGAGGCAATATTTGAACTCAAGCCTTTCTACACAAGTCTACCATTTAGTAGCCTAAGGATCCAGATACACAATAAGAAATCACACACAGTGTATATGTATGTGTGTGTGTGTGTGTGTGTGTGTGTGTGTGTGTGTGTGTTTAAGAAATACTGCTGAAGTCAATGAGAGAGGGAATTTCAAAAGAAAGATCCTGGAAAATTAGGAAAAAGCTAACAAAATTGGAGCAGCCTGTTAAGTCTTTTGAGTGCTTTGAGTGCTTATCCTTAATGTAAACTTGCTCTGGTTCTTGTTCTGTGAAAACTTGCATGTTTCATATACCTTGTTAGACTGTTCTTTAAATAGGCTATAGGGAAGCTATATTAATAAAAAATGACATATACTTCCCTATCTATTCCAAAGAGGCATCTGCTCTGATACCCATTCTTTGCTCTACTAGCAGCACCTAAATAGATTAGATCTATGTGACTAACAATAGAGCATTACAAGTATTATTAAGATTCACCATTTCCAAAGCAAGCAACAATTCAAAGCAATATTTTTTTTATACTTTAGGGAACTATGATGATTTTGATTCACTAGGAATGTAAGCATTGAAGTTCATCCTAAAATGTTAGTAAAGGCAAATATATAGTTTGGATATTAATGTTAGTTTCACTTCTATTCTAATATCACAGAACCCACATTTGTTAACCCTGCATAAAATTGGTCCTTAATTTGCCAGCTGAGTGCAGGTTGGATTAGAGTGATCAAAAATTTGAGCAAGGGAGATCAGCCAGTTGCCTGCTGAAATAGTCCAGGTGGTAAGTAATGAGGGCCTATCCCAAGGTAGTAGCAATGACAGAGGAGAAAAAAAGGGAGTATGTGATGAAGGTAGGAAGGACAACACTTAAAAATCAACTGGATATGGGGGTGAGATAAGGAAGAGTCAAGGATGACATCTAGGTTTGAATCTGGGTGACTAGAATCTATACAGTGACACAGAAGCCCAGAATAGAGGAACATTTTGGAAGAGAAAGAATGAGTTCAGTTTCGGACACGTGGAGTTTAAAGTGTCTATGGGACATCCAGCTCAAGATGTCTAATAGGCAGGTGGAGATACGAGGACAGAGGTGAGGAGAGGTTTGGTGTAGACAACAAGACTTTCCACACCTTTGATTGACTGAGGAGGGATTAACCCATATATTAACGTTTTCAATATGAGACCAGGAGTTGAAGTGGTAATGGAGAATATAAGCCAGGTATTAAACCCCTTGAGAAAAGAGGGTGATAGCAATAAGAATCTGAATGAGGTAATATTGAGACACAAAGTGAACCTCAAAGGCAGGAGAATGTGCACTGACAGCAGCAGAGAGAGGGTCTGAAAGCAACAGTAGGGAGTTCAAGGACTGGGCAGAAGCCTTGTTCTCTGGGCCTAGAGTGTCAGAGGTTGGTTTTTGGTTTTTGGTTTTTTTTTAAATATTTCCAAACTTATCATTGTTGTGCAAGAAAAATCTTATCTACACAAAAGATATATCAAATAAAGGAAACACAATGTAAGCAAACATCAATCAAGGAGTATGAGAATGTTATGTTGTGGTCCACATTTCATATCCCTCTCTCTGGGTGTATATGGCTTTCTTCAGTGAACAATTGGAGGTGGTTTGAAGCATTTCATTGTTGAAGAGAGCCATGTCCATCAGAATTGATCGTCATATAGTACTGTTGTTGCCATGTATAATGATCTCCTGGTTCTGCTCATTTCACTTAGCATCAGTTCATGTAAGTCTCTCCAAGCCTCTCAGAGGTTGTTTTGAAAAGAATGGTGAAGAATATAGTGTTCTGATGCTATCAAACTGTGCATACCCTTTGACCCAGTAGTTTTTCTATTGGGCTTATATCCCAAAGAGATCTTAAAGGAAAGAAAGGGACCCACATGTGCAAAAATGTTTGTGGCAGCCCTTTCTGTAGTGGCAAGAAACTAAAAATTGAGTGATGCCCATCAATTGGAGAATGGCTGTTGAATAAATTATGGTATATGAATGTTATGGAATATTATTGTTCTATAAGAATTGATGAGCAGGCTGATTTCAGAAAAGCCTGGAAGGGCTTATATGAACTGATGCTGAGTGAAATGAGCAGAAACAGACAAGTGTATACAGTAATAGGAAGATTATGTTATTATCAACTATGATAGACATAGCTTTTCTCAGCAATACAGTGATCCAAGACAATTCCAATAGACTTGTGATGGAAAATGCCATCCATAGCCAAAGAGAGAACTATGAAGACTGAATGTAAATTGAAGCATACTAATTTCACCTTTTTTGTTTGTTTGTTTTCTTTGTTGGCTTTTTCTTTCTCTTGTCCCTCCCCCCTCCCCCATTTTGGTCTGATTTTTCTTGCACAATGTGAAAAATATAGAAATATGTTTAAAAGTATTATGTATGTATGTATAACCTGTTATCATATTGCTTTCTGTCTCAAGGAGAGGAGAAATAAAGAGGAGGGGGAGAAAAAATTTGGAACACAAAATCTTACAGAAATGAATGGTGAAAACTATCCTTACATGTACTTGGAAAAATAAAATACTATTGAGAAGAAAAAAAGAAAAGAATATAGTGTATTCTCTCTGTCAGGTTTCTTTGAAGACCATAGGATCAAAGCTGTGTGAAATGAAGGTGTAGAATGAAGGGAGCTCACAAGGTGCATATTTAGAGCAAAAATGTAACTGATGCTGAAATCATTCAAATTTGATTCTTGTCAACTAGTTACGCTCCTTTCCAAAGTTTAAAAAACTGTGATGTTAAATCTCAGCCAGCTCAGTAAAAGAAGAAAAAGAGATTAAAGGAATTAGAGTAGGCAATGAGGAAACCAAATTATCACTCTTTGCAGATGACATGATGGTATAGAGAACCCTAGAGACA
Organism: Myrmecobius fasciatus; assembly: GCA_023553655.1. Lineage (NCBI taxonomy): Eukaryota > Metazoa > Chordata > Mammalia > Dasyuromorphia > Myrmecobiidae > Myrmecobius > Myrmecobius fasciatus. The sequence continues at coordinate 13,741 of JAJPUD010008658.1, read as the reverse complement.
ACTAAAAAATTACTAGAAACAATTCACAACTTTAGCAAAGTTGCAGGATACAAAATAAATCCACATAAATCAGCAGCATTTTTATATATTACCAACAAAGTTCAGCAGCAAGAGATACAAAAAGAAATTCCATTCAAAATAACTGTTGATAGTATAAAATATTTAGGAATCTATCTGCCAAAATCCAGGAACTATACGAACTAAACTACAAAACACTCTCTACACAAATAAAATCAGACCTAGTCAATTGGAAAAACATCAAGTGCTCATGGGTAGGCCGAGTGAATATAATAAAAATAACAATACTACCCAAACTAATTTACTTATTTAGTGCCATACCAATCAAACTCCCAAGAAATTATTTTACAAATCTAGAAAAAATAGTAGCAAAATTCATTTGGAAAAACAAAAGGTCAAGAATTTCAAGGGAATTAATGAAAAAAAAAGAGGCTGATGAAGGTGGCCTTGATGTACCAGATATAAAACTATATTATAAAGCAGCGGTCATCAAAACCATTTGGACAAACTAGGCAATAACTATGGCAATTTAGTGTTTGATAACACCACATACCAAGATAAGATCTAAATGGGTTCATGATTTGGATATAAAGAGTGATATTATAAGTAAATTAGAGGAACGTAGTATAGTTTACCTCTCAGACCTGTGGAGATAGAATAAATTTATGTCCAAAGAAGATCTGGAACTCTTAATTGAACACCAGATAGATAATTTTGACAATATTACATTAAAAAGTTTTTGTACAAACAAACCAATGTAGTCAACATTAGGAGGGAAGCAATAAATTGGGAAATCATCTTTACATTTAAGGGTTCTGATAAAGGTCTCATCTCTAAAATATATAGAGAATTGTGTCATATTTATAAGAATTCAAGCCACTCTCCAATCGATAAATGGTCAAAGGATATGAACAGACAATTTTCAGATGATGAAATTAAAACTATTTCTAGTCATATGAAAAGTTGCTCCAAATCACCATTGATCAGAGAAATGCAAATTAAGACAACTCTGAGGTACCCCTACACACCTGTCAGATTGGCTAAAATGACAGGAAATGATAAAGATGAATGTTGGCGGGGATGTGGGAAAACTGGGACACTGATACATTGTTGGTGGAACTGTGAATGGATCCAGCCATTCTGGAGAGCAATCTAGAACTATGTTCAAAAAGTTATCAAACTGTGCATACCCTTTGACTCAGCAGTGTTTCTATTGGGCTTATATCCCAAAGAGATCTTAAAGGAAGGAAAGGAACCCACATGTGCAAGAATGCTTGTGGCAGCCCTTTTTGTATTGGCTAGAAACTGGAAACTGAATGGATGCCCATCAATTGGAGAATGGCTGAACAAATTATGGTACATGAATGTTATGGAATATCATTGTTCTATAAGAAACGACCAGCAGGGTGATTTCAGAGAGGTCTGGAGAAACTTGTATGGACTGATGCTAAGTGAAATGAGCAGAACCAGGAGAATCATTATATACGGCAACAACAATACTATATGATGATCAATTCTGATGGACATGGCTCTCTTCAACAATGAGATGTTTCAAACCAGTTACAATTGTTCAATGAAGAAAGCCATATACACCTAGAGAGAGGGATGTGAAATGTGGACCACAACATAACATTTTCATGCTCTCGATTGATGTTTGCTTACATTGCGTTTCCTTTCTCTGATTTTTTTTTCTTATAGATATAATTTTTCTTGCACAACATTAAGTGTGGAAATATGTATACATATATTCAATTTATCAAGTATTTTAACATAATTAACATGTAGTGGATTTCCTGCCATCTAGGGGAGGAGTGGGGATTAGGGGGGGAAAATTTGTAACAGAAAGCTTTGTAAGGGTCAATGTTGAAGAATTACCCATACATATGTTTTGCAAATAAAAAGTGTTAATAAGAAAATAAATAAATAAATTAGAAAAAATAAAATAAAAAAATAAATCTCAGCCAGCTATTTTGCAAAATGATGTTATTAGTCTAAAATATCTTTTGTGCCCACAGAGTTCTATCATTTTTGTACAGGAAGAATATGGTGTTACTTTTGCTTTTTGTTTTTTACCAAATTAGGTAATCAAAACTACTTTGCTATGAAAAGAAGAGATTTCTGGAAAATCATCAGACTTAGACAATGTTATTATGGGATTTAAAAAAAATCTTTCTTCCTATATTTATAATAGTTTGAAACCATCAGAAAAAATTTTTTTTCATATCTACCACTACTCAAAAACACATTAGTAAATTCTCTGAGCCTGTCAAGAAGATTGAAGACTTAAAAAAAATTTTAACTGGTTTTGGTGATAGTATCTCTTGACCTTTTGAGAACAGTTCAGTAAGAACTGTCAACTGTTAATTATAACCTTAGTTAGAGGCCCTCTTTGAAGTTCAATAACTCTTTTACTCTACCCTTATTAACAGTCCTCACTTCTCATAACAACTGCTCCAAATTGCCTAGAGAAGAATGCTGGATCTGGAGTTAAAAGAGACATACCTCTGACCAAACCCAGTTAATGTTCTTCAAAGCCTTCAACTTTCTAGACAATTTTGGACAAGGACTATTGCCTCTTACTGCATACTCTCTTCCCCCATAGCTTCAGAAACATCACATTCTCCTACATCCATAAGCCACACTTTTGATAAATTCCCCAAAGGTTTGATCTTTGGCTCACTCTTCTTTAGCAAATTCGTTTATTTCCATAGCTTCAACTATATCGTTCTTTCAAAATCTCTCTAGTCCTGATCCTTTCACCTGCTGAATTCCATTCATTCTGTTAAGCTCAACTCAGATACCACCTTCTATGCGAGTTTTCCCTCATGTCCCTAGTTAATGATGCTTTCTGTCAGAGGGGATATCATAGCATACTCTATTATATCAGTTCTTGTGTTTGTCTTATTACTTATCAAGGGTATAGACTTCGACAACAAAGACTGCTAGCCCCTCCTCTAGCACGGTGCTATACATATAGTAAGTGACAGTCACTGCATGAATAGGATTTTGAAGATAAAGAACCAAACTTCTGAAGATTCACATAGGACAATGACAGCATACTAGCATTTCCTTCTTTCTTTCTTTCATTTTTCTTTTCTTTTTTTTTTTTTGCTGAGGCCCAGGCTCACACGCTAGGAAGTGTTAAGTGTCTGAGATCAGATTTGAACTCAGGTCCTCCTGACTTCAGGGCTGGTGCTCTATCCACTGCACAACCTAGCTGCCCCTACTAACATTTCTTTAAAGAGAAATGAGGCATATGTACTTAAAAAAATCAACAATATGACAGTGTGGCAATGTGAAAGTCATAAATTTCAGCACCTGCCACTCCAAGTGTTTACTAAAAACCATAGGGTAGGCTCAGTGGACAGAGCACCAACCAGAAGTCAGGAGGACCTGAGTTCAAATCTGGCCTCAGACACTTAGCATTTTCTCCCTGTGTGACCCTGGGCAAGTCACTTAACCCCAACTGCCTCAGCAAAAAACAAAACAAACAAACAAACAACCCCCCCCCCAACAACCAGAGGGCTTACTAACACTTCCATTTGAGTTGAGAAAAGGCAGAGATCCCTGAACTATTTCAATTGACATGATTATGAAAGTACAAAACATTGTACTATTCCTTTCTACTTTTCCACTTTTCCAATTAATCAAGTTTTTATTGCATTTTGAAAAGAGTTCCATTCATTTCAGTTCTCTCCAAGAAGACACAGAAAATTTCCACAAAAGACTTAATCTTAGTTAAGTCTTGCTTAACCCTAAGTTTCACATTTGAATTTAGCATATGTAAAGAGACTAAGTGTGTCAGCAGAACATCACTCAGTCTCCAGAGCTTATTTACAGATTTTTTATTTTTTCCAAATTAATCTTTTAGGGTTAGAATTATGTTTGTGAAGCACTGGTAGTTACACAAGAAGTTGTAGAAATTCATTTAAGTCTTTTTTTTTCCCCTAATGATCTTAATAGAATTAAAAATATGAATACTTCAATCCACAGAGAAAAGGTGGTGTATGAAATTAAATTTCTGTTACATAGTTTAAAGGAACAATAAATATTAAACCTAGCATGCTAATGACAAAAATGCTTGCCAGTTATGTGACTCCTTCTGCACCACTATATTTTATGTGTTTTGCTGATCCCATATAGAGACTTTCAAGGAAGGGAAAAACATAGCTCACTAGTAGACTTGCTTTTTGTATTCTACAAATTAGAAACAATCTGGGTCACCATTATTACTTTAAAAAGCCATTTTAATTCATGCTTCCCTGAAATACTAACAGATGGCATAAAAGCTATCCCTATTAACAAAATAGTTATTGGCAATAAGGAAAAGATAGAAGGAAAAGACTGTGCTTAAGGGGAAATTAAAACAACATACTTGCACTGCATATTTATAGAACTGTTCAGAAAGTTCTCCAAGTTCCTCTGGGGCATTAGATGGGCTGGGAAATTCCTCCAGCCGGTCCAACTGTTCAACTTCTGCAACAGGATATGGTTTCTCCTTTACTACCTGAACAATCTGGAAGCGGCAGAGACCTGTGATGAGCAAAGTATAGTGGGGCTTGGGCCAGTTACTGCCCACCACCTGAACGGCCAATGCAGCTGTCCCAATCCTGAAAAATATTGCAAAAGTCAGTGTTACAAGCATGCATTTTTTTTTAACTTCCAAAACAAGGTGTCTTTTCCTCATAAGAGTATCCAAAATTTAGGAATGCTGAAGAGTGAGAGGAACATTAAAAATTGCAGCTGGTTTTAACTTCATATCTGAATGCGTATTTTGTAAAATAATAACAATGATGATAAATAATAACAAAATGATAAAATAAAAAAAAAAAACAGATGGAATTGTCACACACTACCTATCCCTTGAGCAACTCTAGAAAATGGCCATATCAATTCTGTATGTACAGATGTTCTTGTGACTTAAAAGGGGAAAAAGCATTCTGCACTGTACTATGATGCCTTTTTTTTTTTTTTAAATGAAGAGAAAATAAATTAAACGCACAAATGGAACCTATTTAAATATAAGGAAATAACTCGGAGATTAAAAAAAAAAAGTAAAACATCCTTTTTTCCCCCCCAAGCTCTAAAATAGTGAGCTCAGAGACCAATAAGAAAGGTTGTAAACTCTGTTGGATAGATAAATCCTAAGTATGTAGCTATACTGCCTTTATAGATATGGTTTCATTTGTGCATAAGGAAATTAGTACATTATAACCTTCATGAAAGGAGGGACTAGGTCTTAACTAAACTTCTATCTAAAATCTGACCTCTTAGCACAGAGCTCAGTACATCACAGGTATTTTAAAAACATTTACCATATGAAAAATAAAAGGCATAACTAAGATTTATTAAATAGTAAGAAACCTTAGTGGAATTTTTTGACCTTAGTAGTTTCAGCAAGCCTATTAAAAAAGTCAAAATATTATGGATAAGGAACAAATCTGAATTTGTCCAACTAGAAAAGTCTGATTGGTCCAATATAAATGTATGTGGAAAAATTCGATAGATATGGTTTTTACTTAAAAGCAGCCTAGAGAATAGAGTCTTGGGAATCTAAAAAAATTTAGGCTCAAGTTGTGCCTTGGGCACCTCTGGGTTGTATCCATCTGGTAAGACTCTTAGCCTTGACTTAGTGACACAGACAACTTTTGAAAAGAAGTAGGAGAATTAATGACTTACATGGATAAGGACAGTATCTTCCAAGGAAATGATATGATTTATTCCCCCCATATAGAATCAACTAATTATTTCCAAAATATGAATTCACACTTAGGTTATCTGAAGTAGACTTTAATCTCAAATTGGCATCTCTCCACCACTCAGCACATTTTAGAGCTTCATTCCCTATTATCAATGACATTAATTTATGTAGGATGAAAACTGATGACAGTATCAGCTTTGGCCAAATATATTTAGAAAAATAAACTTCAGAGAATTAAATAAAAATAACCTAATAGCAGAAAAATAATTTGGAAACTATTTGTTTTGAGTTATTCGTGTCATGTTTCTTCAAGGCAGATGCTCAAGTGTTTTAAGTTAAGAGTCAACTCAGGAATGTTGAGAAAAATCATAGTCTAATTAAATTAACAAAAGGCCAACAAAATGGAATCTAAGAATAGGAAAGGTCCTAAGAAATCAAGTCTACCCCTTTATTATTTAAGTGAGAAAATTAAACCCAGTTAATTAATCTTCTGTTTTTCTGCAATGTCATGCAAATGAACTATGGCCAATGTTTGTTCCAGATTTTTCTCACTAATGTTTGCACAATTTTCCTTGTGCACACTACACCAGGAAATATTCACAGGTAAGGAACTGGATTCTTGGCCCAAGGGGTTTACATACTAGAACTCAGAGTGTATGTAAAGGAGGTAAGACAAATTTAGAAATATAGATTCTTCCATTAAGATACTTAACAAAAAGGTAAATTTGGAGAACATGACTTTTTTGTCTTACTAATACCAAAAATGAGGATGGCACCAAAAGATTAATTTACTATATTCTTCCTCCTAATGAGGAAATTTATTTTTTCCTTTTTTTGGGGGTGGGTGGGGTTGTCTGTTTTGTTTTTTGCTGAGGCAATTGAGGTTAAATGACTTGCCCAGGGTCACACAGGTAGGGAATAGTAAGTGTCTGAGACAGATTTGAATCAGGTCCTCCTGACTTCAGGGTTGGTGCTCTATCCACTGTGCCACCTAGCTGCCCCCCTAATGAGAAAATTTTAAAGGTCTAAAATATTGATTCTTTTCTGAAGCTAAACAAGAAAACTCATTAAAGGACATACTGCTTTGCATGATTTCCTCAAATACCAGAAGATCACAGACTGCTGTGGAAAGAGACATTTGGGGAGGGAAGGTCCAAGTAAGAATGCCTAAAATCAATACTTATTTAAGCAACTCCCAACTTTACATTATTACATTAATTTATACTTTTTAAAACGTAAACAATAAGTGAAGTCCCTTAATTTAAAGACTTAGTGGTTTGTTTTTTTAATTTGATGTATAAAGAATCCGCATTAAAGTCTTGCAGTAATATTCAACATGGTATGGAGATGAGCCTTAGTGTTATAAAAGCCTATGTCAGTAGAACATACATTTTAGAAGATCCAACAAAAAAAAAGGTTTCAACAGCTAGTAGACAGTAACCTGTGAGCTAGGGAGCCTTGCTAAGTGTAAAGAGGATAATCACCAAAATGTTGGTCATCTTTTTTGGCTATCACAGCTATTTATAAAAAAAATCTACTAAGGTGTGGAAGACTGCAATCCCTTAAGCAGAAGGGATATCCACAATTTCAAAAGCAGAAATCTTTCAGAGTAACTAAATATGTACAAAGGGTACTACAATGAATAACTCATTCACAAATACAGCAAATTTGCCTCTATTAACATGTTTTTTGAGAGGTCTGACTACATATGCCATGTGACTGGGTTTTTAAACAAACCTATCAAAATCTATCCAGTCTTACTAAATATCCCCTCTTGAGAGGAGGTTTATGTCATTTTGCATTATATTTATCCAACAATATCACCATTACTCAAAATGCACATGGAACTCCTTGGAAATTACTTTATCTACATCCTTTTCAATGTTCTCAGGCATGTGAGGCTTCAGGATCTGAAGGTGAAAATGGCATTAAAAATCAATTCTGGTAAATTCAAGTAAGGTCACCCATTTTAGGCAAGAAATTTTTTTAAAGGAAGTATACCTACAAAATAACACTAATTTTATTATATTTTGCAGAAACTGTCTGTGAAGGTACCCAAATGAGGAATTCTAAATGCTATCCTCCCTAGAATAAGTGTAACCTCTATACTCATTAGTGCTGACTGCTGTTGAGCAAATAGTTCTAATCCTCCTCTCACAAGTAAAATGGACTTTTTTAATTTTAAAACACACATACACACACACACACAAGAGGGGACTTATAATTCTTCTTGTCCCCTAATGTACTGAATATAAAGATCTAACTATAAAGTCTTAACAAATTTTTGTTCAATGAAGACGGTCAGAAATTGAAACTACTACTTAGGTTATAGAGACTTCTAAGATTCTAACCTTCTCAGACAAAATCTACATTTAAATTGCAGGTTGGGGGGGAGGAGGGAAAGTAGTGGCAGTGGTTAAAAAAAAAAAATAAGTGAATGTGGACCATCAATTATTCCAAAAAAGTTCGAGTGGATATCAATTAAAGTAGCTGCTCCATGACCTAATAGAATGGGTCAGATTGGCAAATGTAATCAGTGTTCATTTACCTTAAAGATATTCTGCAACAGGAACCAGTTTTGTAACACTGAGGGAATTAAAAAAACAAAAACAACAACAAGAAAAACCCTTTCTATTTGTTTAAGAGATAATTTGCCAATTGAGTCCCACTGGGTTGGCCTGTGTTACTTGGCTTAACTGTTTCAATACTGTATGAATTCTGCTGAATCTTTGACCCTGCTCATTGACTGGATTACATAATGTGAAAGAGACAAGGTGGGGGAATCTCTATTAAATGTGGTCCCAAGATGTGGAAGCATCATTTGTTTTGACCTCTAATGTTACTAATTTGTCTTTGAAAATTTAAAATTTTGCTTTGGAAAAAAAAAAAAGTTGTATTATCTTTTACAAAGACAAGTTATATGTAAAGCAAAATAGAGATTTCTCCATTAAGTGAATTTCACTATATTAAGAATTAAAACCCAACAGAGATCTAATCTAGTCCTTTACATGGCAGAGGTGACCTTAGCCACTGATGATTATATTGACCAAGTGTAAGTACTAGTAAATTCCATCAAATGGAATTTTTAAATAACAAACCAATAAGGTCTTTTGCAAAAGAAGACTAGTTAAATTTGGCAGTGCCCATCACCAGGTGGTCATAAAGGATCTATAGTCAGGCAATCAGACAATAAGCATTTTTAAGTGTCTACTATGTGCTAGGCACAATGCTAAGGCAAAAAACAAAAAACAAAAAAACCCTAACCTGTCCTCAAGTCAAGAAGTTCACCATCTAATCTGAGAGATAATATGCAAACAACCATGTCCCAACAAAATATATACAGAAGGAATTAGAAAAACTTAGCAGAGGGAAGGCATTAGGGGAGATTAGGAAAAGGTCTCTTGTAAAAGGTGAGACTTTTGCTGAGACTTGAAGTGAGGGAGGCCAAGAGACGGAGGTCAGGAGGGAGAATCCCAGACCCACAGGGAAAGTCAGTGAAAATATAGACATTCAGGAGATGGGTATCTGGTGAGGTCTCCCAGGATGCTAGGGTCACTGGATTGCAAAGTTTATGGTTGAGGGTAAGAGATAATTAGAGTAGAAAGGTGAAAGAGTGACAGATTATGAAGGGTTTTGAATGATAAAGAAAGGAATTCACACTTGATCCTGGAGATGTAACTGTATGATAGTGTGACACGGTCAGACTTCAGGAAGATCAATTTGACAGTTGAGTGGAGGAGGGAATAAAATGTAGAAGGCCTTGAGGCTTGGAGTCCAAGCAGCAGGCTTTTGCAAACAGCCAGGAAGAGGTGAGGAGAGCCCCTGCCAGCACGGTGGCAGTGTGAAAGCAAAGAAGGGACATGCAGGAAAGATGCAACGGAGGCAGAAGGGAGGGACTTCGTAACTGACTGAATGGGAGGGCAAGAGATAGGGCAGGGTTAATGACTAGCTCAGTACCACGCCTAAGTGACCGGGAAGATCACTGTGCCCTCCAAAGGCTGGGCTTCAGGGGATAAGGAGATGAGCTCAGTTTGGGACATGTTGAGTTTAGGATGTCTAATAGGCAGCTGAAAATGTAACATTAGAGATGGAAAGAGAGGTCAGGGCTGGATAACAGATCTGAGAATTGTCAGCATACAGATAACTGAATCCATGAGAACTGAATAATCTATCTATAGGAACCCAATAATCTGACTATAAAATTGTTAAGGGAATCAGCAGATTGAGTGTCTCATACTGATAAAATCACAGAGATTTAAATTAATGAAGACTTCAGCAAAAAGCATAAAAATTGAGGACCTTCAGGTCATCATGATGCAATCTTTCGTACACTCCTTAAGGTATTTGGCTTTCTATAAGGCACCTTAAGTGTGTCCATAAAACAAAAAGGAAAGAGGTCAGTGTGCGTCATTTTAAGATGGTAAAAGAACTGACATTTTGTACACAAAGAACACACTTATTAAATTCAGAAATACCAGTAATCTGGATGACCTAATAGGTTATTAGATGCAAACAGATGCAAGATTTTAAAAGGTCTTGACAGTCCAGGATTGAAACTAAAATAAAAATAAAGAAAACATATACACTTAGATTAAAAAAAAAAAAAACCCAATTCACATACAGAATGGTAGAGGGGGGCAGCTAGATGACGCAGTAGAGAGAATCTGTCAGGAGGACCTGAGTTCAAATCTAGCCTCAACTTAGTACTTCCTAGCTGTGTGACTGGCCAAGTCACTTAACCCCAATTGCCTCCAAAAAAAAAAAAAAAGGAAAAAAAAATGGTAGACAACTAGCTCAACAACAATTTTGGGGGAAGGTGAACCAGAGAGGGGGGAAGAACATTTTGTGAGCAAGTGTTCAGACATAGACTGAAAGATCACCTTCTATATGGGGGAGTTTGGATTAGATAATCTTTTATGCCCCTGTTCTATAATATGATTCTAGCCCAAAAGAAGGTAAAGTGGAGAAGCTGGACTGGAGGACCACAGAAGAAAATTGTAGAGTTGAATACTTTCTATTTTCACCAGTAAGAAAATAATAAGTCATCCAGATGCCACAAAAAGTACAATCTCGTTAGGCAGGTAGGTGCAGGATGTCCTGTGGTGCCAAGATGGCCAGTCCTGAAACTGTAGAGATGTTCTGGTGCCTTTCTCAGAAGTTTATGTACTTCTGGCACTATGCCTGAACTATTGGCATGCGGAGAGGGCCATGCTGTTTACAGCAGCATAGATAGTAGCTCAGGTAAGGCAGCAACATCCATTTCTGCTGTGCTCAGTGTGGGAAGGATTATAGAGAAGAGTATAACCCTCTGCTGCTCCCTGAAGTTTGCCAGAAACCGTCACTTAAAAGGTATGGGGGAAGTGAAGGAGCAGAAGAAAGCCATTTGTGCCTCTGGTGTTCTCTTGTGATCTGAGAAAGCAATTAATTGGGTAAGTAAAAGACTTTAGTGCCTGGGCTTGGATGAGTATTGGCTGTGACATAAGACTAAGAATTTTTTTCATAGTGTTTCCAAGTTTAGATCAAAAAATAGAAAATTTTGTGACTCACTATTTCAAGGAATTATCTGACATCAGAAGACCCAGTACTCAAATTCTGGCTCTGCTACTCACTAGCTGGGTTACCTTGTGTAAGTCCTTAATGTCTTTGGGACTCAGTTTCCTCATCAATAAAATGAGGGGCTCCCCTCTAGCTTTAAATTAATCCTATGTACAGATGACTGGGGGAGGTAACATAATCCTTTTCTGGAAATTTAAGAATAAACAGCTAATTTTTAGGGTATCTTAAATGAGCAGAGAGCTGGACTAGAACAATCAACCCACAAGCCTACTATGTGCCAAGCAATCTAAAAGGATCTTAGGACACTATGAAATAGTGTTAAATATAGAATCTCTAAACAATAATAAACAGCTAACTAAAGTCATTATTTAATCATAATAACTAAAGTCATTTCTGGCTAGGAAACAGGTCAAACAAAATGCAGGTATTAATTTATATGCTAAGGTTTTTTGTTCCTAGGCTACTTTACTCATTATCAGGATATTTTCTATATTAATCAATATTCTTAAAAAGCAGAATCTGTTTGTACCTTTCAAAATTTAGCTTCAATGCCATCAATATATATTCACAGAATATAAAAATATAGTTATGTTTTTATACTTCAGAGTGTTTGTGGATTGGTAAATATCATGTAATTATACGTTAAAACTTCACCATGAAGGATATACAGAAACTAGCAAAGACACTGTATGAGCACATTGGTCTAAAATGAGGTAGAAGACCAGGTGCACTGGAATCAGAGAACTTGTCAATTCAAACTTTTTTTCCCCCCACAGTCCTTGGAGAAATATTTTGTTCCCAGAAATGAAATACAAAGATTTGGGAGGAATGAGGATACTCAGTGCAAAGAGGAAACACTCCATATTTAGGATGGAAGGCTAAACCTGGAACTAGAAAAGACCTATGAGGTCATCTAATTCAAATCCCTCATTTTAGAGATAAACAACCTAAGCCTCAGGGAAGTTCAAGGCTACATAAGAAAATCACAGGCAGGATGTGAACCCAAATTTTCATACTTCAGAACCACTGAAGGGTAGGTCTAAGAAAAGGAAAAAGTGAGAGGTCAAGCTGTCAGGTGAGAGGGAGAAGAAAATGGACAGTTGGAAACAAAGAAGAGATGCTGAAAAAAAAAGAGAGAGAGAGAAAAAGGAGTAAGAAAGAAATTAGGATCCAAAGATGAGCACAGGAAATATGACAAAGGAGTCTGCCTCAGTGTGGGGCTCTAAAAGGGAGGGAGGAACTGCTGCTAGTCCATAAGAAGCCTTTGGTTACTACTGGCTAAACTCCAGGAGATAATACTGTTTTGGGAGTTTCTCTAGTCCTGGAATCTGAAGGTTTGAGCTATTTCTTCATTATCACCAACCTACTTCAGCTGGGTCCCTCTACACTCAGGTTTTTTATATGGGAAAAAATAAGAGTTTCTAAAGTCTATCCCCTACCTTAGCGACCTGGCTCTGGAACCGTTTACATAAGACTTCTTAAAATTTATTAGGGTTTTTTAACTGCTAGTCGGAATTGTAGAGGGGGCATGGGAGCCTTAAAATGACTAACAAGCAGGGAGAGAGCACTATAGGACCTATAGGAAGAGGCAGCAGTAATAACGGAAATGAAAGCTATTTTCATTGAAGTGAGGAAAATTTTGGAACCAAAAGATATGACCAGATTAAAATTAACTTTGGAGTATTCTAGGTGAAGGGAAGACGGGATTGAGGGGGACTAGAAAAAAGTCTCTTCTGCTCTCTAGACTCAGTTTCTCTAGCTATAAAATGTATATGAAATATAAGATTTGAGAATACATGAACTTCAAGGCACACTCAATCTAGGAATCCTTATCCTGCCTCTCCAATATCTGCCTCAAAGTGCTATAACCTGTAATGCAGGATACAGAAGTTACATAAACACAGAATTTCAAAACTGGAAAGGAATTGAGTCCATCTAGACCAATACCCTTTTTTTCAGAGTTGGAAAATTTTTAGTGGTCAGCTTTTTAAAAAGACCAGCCCATACCTGAAAAAGAAAAAGAACACGCTCCTGCCATAGTCATTCAGTTTTTACTGGAAAAACTCGATGACTCGTCCAGATGTCTAAGCTAATAGGGCGGAAAAGCCTGAATTTAAACGCCGGTCCCGGGCAGTGAGTGCCTCTCAGCAGAATGTCCCCTATTGCACTAAGTCTTTTGCGGCAGTATAGCTGTATAGCCAGTGGCAGCTCTTCTTCTATAAGATCCCCCAGATCTTTGCCTTGGGCTCTCTGGGTCTAGGTCTCCTCTTTTGTGAGAGGATTGCACATGACCCATAGGGTATAGTTGAGCTCTACTATGCTGCTACGACTCCAAATGTCCCACACTGGCCAGCTAAAGGCACTTATCTCCCGCTCCCGGGGTCTCAGTTTCTTTAACTGTACGAAACAGAGCATGGGCCTAGTGGTCATTCTATAGGGCACCTTCTAGGGTTCCAGCTATGCTCT
>JAJPUD010008657.1:44903-85828 GCA_023553655.1 Myrmecobius fasciatus | reverse complement strand
TCAGTGAATTGTTGTCTTTTTCCAATTCACCAATTTTGTTTTTCAGTTCACCATTTTTATTTTCCAGTGAATTGGTGATTTTTTCCAATTCACCAATTTTGTTTTTCAGTGAACTGTTTTCTTTTGCCAATTCACCATTCCTATTTTCCAGTTTTTGATATTTCTGATGCCCTGATCTCAATTTATTTCCCCATTCTTCTTCTAGCTCTCTTTTGAGATTCTTAATGCAATCATCCAGGTAAGCCTTCTGAAAGGGAGACCAACTTAAGTCTGCCTTTGTGGCTTCATCTGGGATTGTTTTCATAATGTCAGGATCTGGGGACTGTTCTATTTTTTCTCCGTAAAAGCTTTCTATGGTGAGAGCTCTCTTCTGCTTCTTGCTCATGGTTTAAAGTTGGGATATCGGTCAAAAACAGAGAAAACTGCAACAATTTGTATTTGCCCTGGGGCAGTTGGCCGAGTTGACTTCCAGTCTGAGGCTGGTCGGGCTAGATTCGCACTAGGACCACGTTTTCAGCTGCTCTCGATCCATTCTTTTCCAAAGACAGATCTGCCAAAGCACCTGCCCGCAAGCAGAGCAAAGTGGCCCAGGCGTCTCCCAGGGGCTTCCTGGGTGCCCAAAATCCGCCCCTCTATCGCAGCCCTGACTTCCGCCCCGGCTGGAGTCTGATCAAGACCAGCGGCCGATTTCCCCTGAGGCTAACCTTCCCCGGAGTTTTTTCAAGGTAGATCTTTGATGGAAGTGCGTTGTAGTCCAAATGCTTGGCGGGGCCCTCACTCAGAAACCAGTTGCAAGGCTTACTTTGTCTGGGTTTGAGGGAATGTCCCAGGAGTTCACAGAGAAAGCTGTTCGCAGTTCGCCATCTTGGCTCCGCCCCCCCTCTCATCCCTCTTCCTTATTCTCAAGTATATATGTATGCATGTCTGCCTGTTCCACTCTCCTTTTTTATTTCAGATAGTGAAGTTTATGAGATACCTCCTCTCTTCAACACATTTTCCCATTTTTGTTTACTCTTTTTTATGAGCTTCAATATAAGAAAAAATAAATTCCATCTATTCTTTTTTACTCTAATAAATTGCTTTTATTTTCCCTTATTTTTCCTTCTTAAAACCCTCCAAACAAACCAAAACAGTATCAGTATTCCTTGTTTTTCTTAACTTCCTCAGTCCTCTAAAAAAGGCATGGAATTTCAAAAGAGAAAGGTTTTTTCTGCCCTTATTAACATTGTAGTATATCATATAGGCTTCAAATTATTCAAATAAATTTACCTTTCTAGGTTTCTCTCTGGATTATTGCCTTTATACTTTCAAATTCCTTCTTGACATTGGTCTTTTCATAACACATGTTTTAAAGTCCTTTATTCAAGTAAAGTCATTTTCCCCTTACCCAGAAGATTTTGTTTTTCAAGTTAAATTATTCTTAGTTATGTCTTTATCTTTTGTCTTTTGAACTATCTTAATTCAACATCTTCTTTCATTTGTAGTTGAAGCTGCCAGGTCTTATGTTGTAGTTCTTAGTTCTAGAATTCTTTCCTTTTGCTTTTTTGTAAGAATTATCCCCCCTAAAAGATGTATTACATAAACTTTGGTTATGACACTGTGACATTCCTAAAACTCATCTCCCATATCTTTCCTTTAGAAAATGATCTTCAAATCTTCCTATTTTTACTTTGTACTCTGGTTCTAATTCAACTTTGTACATTTAATTTATGATTTCCTAAAATATAGTGTGAAAGCTATCCATACCCACCATGGATTTCAGGAAATATGACAAATTTTCTCTCATGTACCTATTTTCTAGCTGAGTTATTTTTGATAGAAGATAAATTACTTGTATTTTTAAATATTTTCATTTTCTTCTAACATGTTTTGCTATCTCAAGAACTCATTGATTTGTTTGGCATAGCTTTAAGGAAGTCTGTAACTTAAGTAATATTTATTGTTTGATTTTGAACTGTGTTTTTATACTGCCTTTACTATTGTGTTGAATACTTTAGGTCTTTGTTTTAGATATTTATTTTGTACTTGCAGAAAGTTTATTTTATATTTATATATTTATATTTATAAGTATATTAATATTGAATTAATTTTTTATTGTAGGATGGATTTTATAATATATCATAATATATTAAAATTATGATTTCTGTCATAGTAAAATTATTGATCCCTCCAATCTCAGTTCCTAAATGATGGTTTGTTATAGAATCAGGCTATGCCTTCTGCTATGCTTTTGGTTAATGTGTACTGCCCTGTGTGGTCTCAATTGGGGTTACTTGGATACCTCTGCAGACTTCCATCTCTCTTGACTGGACCTTAATAAATATTTGAGGTATAGATGCTAGTGTTTCAGTGTTTGTGGCATTTAAGATCAGAGTGCTAAGAACTTCAGAATTCACAGGCCTGGGGTATCTCAATCTGTGGGTTGTTACTTTCTAGGACTTCCCAGGAACCTCTTCCTTATTTCTAATTAGCTTGATCCTTTATAGTGACTGAGCCCTTCATTCTTGCTGCGTTCAGATATAAAACCCTGCATACCATATGTGTTCATGACCTGGTTCTCATGATTCAGTGAGACTATAATTTTTTTTTTAATATGCTAATACTAAAATTTTAATT
Source organism: Myrmecobius fasciatus (assembly GCA_023553655.1). Lineage (NCBI taxonomy): Eukaryota > Metazoa > Chordata > Mammalia > Dasyuromorphia > Myrmecobiidae > Myrmecobius > Myrmecobius fasciatus. The sequence goes on along the minus strand of JAJPUD010008657.1, from coordinate 83,212 downwards.
AGTCCCCTTTCCTATTACCCACAGGTTTCAGATAAACATTTTTGTGAACTTCTAAAAGGAAAGAAATCACTTATTACATTTTCTCATCAGATTTATTGATCATTGTTTGGCAACGATTTTTATGTTTTTGTTTTTGTTGAAGTTAGTTTATGGCAGCTAGATGGTTGGCTTCCATTCGTGCATCCATCTTGGCAAGAAACATTTATACAGAACATTTAAGCTAAGTTTTGAAGGAAGGGATTCTGATATTGAGATTTGTTGAGGGAAATAATTCCAGGCATATACTACTCTAATGTAGTGAGTGAACCTGATAAAGAAGTCATATTAAAACAGAGTCGTATCTTAAAAATTAACAAAATTGTCCTTTGGAATTTTAATAATTAAGTGTTTAAAACAGCCTTGCCTGGCCATTTATTTCCTTTTGCTAATCCTAAACATTAATTCATTATATATGCATTTAGGAAAAATGTGAGAAGGTTCTCAGTTTTTCAACAGATTGTGAGGCAATATCATTTAGAATTTTCAATAATAATTTTCAAAAGTTGAAAAAAAAGTTTGGGTTTTTTTCCATTAATAACATAACTTACACTTCTATCACAGAATTTTGAAGATATTTCAAAAGTCAACTATTCCAAACTATATAACTTAAAAAAAATTCCTTCTATAATATCAACTATGAGAAGTAATCTGATCAAGTAAAGAAGATTCTTAGTGAAGAAGACCTTTTTGGGGCAGCACATTATACATTTTGGATTGCATTCTTTTGGATTTTTGAGAATTTTTTCCTTATATTTCTTAAATCTCTCTGTCACTCTGTCACTATCACTTTCTCTCTCTTTCTGTCTCTCTTTTCTAATTAATTATTCTCTCTTGTCTGTTCCACTAACATTTTTAAAACTTTTAATGGATAATACTGGAATCTTTTTATTATATATCCCTTTTATTTCTTCTATGTCCACTCTATCTTCTCCTTCTACCTCTCAGAAAATCATCTTTTATAGACATTTCTTTTCAACAAAAAAGAGGGGGAATGAGAAAGAAGAAAAAAAATTATTACATGTGGAAAAATCTGAAATTATAGGCAGTGGTGTATTGTTCCCCATATTTCAACAATAGAATAGGAGGGAAGAAGAGAGACCAAGAGAGTATGTTATTCTGGACCTCTGTTTGCTTCAGTTTACTAATCTGTAAAATGGAGATAATAATAGCATCTATCTCTCAGTGTCATTATTCTGACCAAATAAGATAATTGTCATAAAATATTGATCCTAGTGTCTACCACATAGGTGACCACTAGGGAAACATTATTCATTATTGTTTTTCCTGAAAATAAATTGTTTTCCAGAATGGTTACAATAGTTAACAGCTTCACCCACAACTTTCCACAATGTTCCCAATATTTTCTACTCTGGTCTTTTGTCATCTTTGTGTATAAAGTGAAAGGCCATGGATGCTTTGATTTACATTCTATCACCACTGATTTGAAGCATTCTTTCATATGTTAATAGTTGTGACTCAGATATGACCATTCCCAGGAATGTCATCATCAAAATCTAGAACTTATAGATCAAAGGAAAAATGTTATTACCTCTCCAGAAATAAATAACCAATGAGTCACAGGATCACACAAAACTTACAGCTATCATCATAAAGTAGAGAAAAGTCAGAAATAGTATATTCCAAAAGGCAAAGGATAAAGCCTTAAAACCAAGAAGTATCTTGTCAGGTAATCTGAGAATAATCTTATCAGTAAAAAATGCATGACATTAAATAGAGGACTTCCTGTTATTTTTATCAAAAGACTAGAACTGAATAAATACTCAGAAATTCAAACACAGGAGTTCAGGAACAAATTAAGTTACACATATACATATATATATTTACACATGCACACACACACATATGTGCATGTATAATTGTAATTACTATACAATGATGGAATGTTTATATTGACAAAATTATTATTCATCCACATCACCAAAACTGTGAAACTGTGATATGACTTTGTTCCTAGAACTGGAGTACTATAATCTCAGTATCGTGTTTAATTCTAAATACCATAGTTTATGAAGAACTTTGATCAACAATAAATAACCATTTGTCAAGAGTTTACTATATGCCAAGAAATGTGCTAGGGATTAAAGATACAAGTACAGAAAAAGAAAGTCTCTACTCACAAGGAGCTCAGAATATAATAAAGAAGAAAATAAGCATATCTATACACATATACAAAACAAATATAAAGATAACCCATGTTAATTAATGCAAAGCAGTTACCATTCAGCTTTAGAGGAAAGTATAGCAATTGTGGGGATCAAGAAAAAAATCATGCAGAAGTATGTGCTTTATAAATCCTACAAGATAGAGTTAGGCCAGAATGCATTTCAGATATCAGAAAAGGCCAGCATAAAAATCCAGAGATAGAAGGTAAAATGTCTCATTTAATGAATAGCTGCTTAAAGCCCACTGTAATTGGATTAGGAGAAGTATTAAAAAGTACTTTTTATGATGGAATTTTAAACCTAAATTTTAAACCTAAAACAAGAAATTTCCATAATTTCTATATTATCATAGAGACAATGGAAAGCTATTGAAGTTGATTGAATTGAAGAATTACATGTTGATATCTTCAATTAAGGAAAATAACTGTGCTAACTATGTAGAATGGTCTGGAATGGGGAGAAACTTGAAGCAATTGCAAGAATCTAGTCAAAAGGTAGTGAGGGTATAATGTATGGTAAGAATTTGAGTGGAGGTAAGAGTTCTGATGTATGTGAAGTTGTGAAGGTAGAAAGATCTATTTTATGAAATTCACTTCATTTTGTATAATTTAAGATAAGAATAAGAAAGAGATTAGAGATGATTTGCAGATTGGGAAGTGTCAAGCATAGGCAGTAAAATTTGGATGCCATCAACATAAAAAAAAATCATTGCAAGAATCATTAACAAGTTATAACCATAGAATCACAGATTTACATCTTGAAGATACCTTAGAAGCCATTTACTCCAAATGGCTTATTTTGCAGATGAAGAAACCAAAACCAATGAAATTCAAATGGCGTGTCCAAGATTTTGCAGATTGTGTTTAGTATAGTCAAAATTGGAAACCAGGATTTATTACTTTAGATCCAGTCAGTATTCTTTTCATTGCTTTATAGGGCTTTTTAGATGAAAATCTAACTAAGAATCTTTGACTTTAGTTCCTTGAGAAGTAAGAAGATTATAAACAAAGTTATTTAAACATTTTACCCAGACACACACAAAACACATACTTAATGAATCTCAAGTGGCATTTTCTCCCCAAGAAATATAAGGATGGGTTTTATGAGTAAATCAATCAAATTATTCCACCCCTCCTAAAGTAAATTTTAAAAAAGAATGCTACCCTTATGCTAACTTAAACAGCTGATGAAGTGTACTTCTTGAAACATTTCAAGCTAATGCATTCTAAGTTTGAAAAGCTTTGATTTATTTATTTGTCTTTTATGATCAATTGGATGAAGTAGAATGAAGTCACACAGGAGGTATGATTGGACTGGCTAAGTAAACATAATCTTACCTGAGGAATCTTCTTTAAAAAAAATGTAGACAAGTGGAAAGTGAAACTTGGAAATTGCATTGACTTGTGAATAAGAGAGAAGAGGACATTCATGCTAAACAACCTGTAAAAATTTCTTGGGGGTATAGGGGAATAACATTTTATTGTCTTCCCTCCTGTTAATTTATAACAGGTATAACTAATGAACTACAGGGTTCTGAAATACATTCTAGCTTCCCACATTCTAGCAGCGTTTCTGAAGAGATGATAGTCATATCTGTACCATGAACCAAGAAAAGATTGGATACCAATTCACAGCACTACAAAGAGCTTAAAAGATTATTTTACAATAATCTTAGAGGAACAAGAAAGAAAACAAAGCAAGAAAAGAACTTCTGGGAAGTGAAAAGTGTGAATTACTCCTTTACTCCATCAATTTTTTAAACTCAAGCCCACTATGCTCTGTATTCAAATTGTACTCATGGAAAAGTGGCATCAATTGTTTCCATTTCATTTTGTTTTGTTCTAAGAAATGGAGGTATTACATAGCAATTGCTATTTCTCCACCACTTTAGTAAAAGCCCCTAAGCACTCCTTAAGATTGTCTGACTAAATTAATATTAAACTGATAATGTTGGGTCAAGTGCACTGGAATTGTGATCTACAGTATTAGATTAAGAAGCCACGAAAGACTCAAAGATAATCATAGTCATTAGGGGATTTTGTAGCCATACTTTGTAGACCTGACTTAGCAATGTGACTTGGATTTGGAATAGTCACATCAGAGCATGGAGATAGATTTTCTCATTGGCTTATTCTCATGTGTAGTCACAACTCTGGTAAATTTTGAGCATACTTCTGTCTGGGGAGATGTGGAGGGATTCAATGACCATGATTGGAAATCTTTGATTCTACATTCTGTAATAAGTGAAGACAGATTCGAAGCAGAAACTTTCAGACATCTTGCCTTTAGAATCCTGATGAAGTTAGGGTCAGAGAATTGTGGAGCCATGGAGTCTTTCTTTTGTCTTTTATCATTTCCCTGGAAATGTGTTTTCTGTGCTTCAATGATGAGCAACTAATCACCCCTGAAAAGTTTGCACGGCTGATTAACTGATTTCAAATTTTGTCGATAATCTACCTGTGCTATTTCATGAAGGCAGTGAAATTAAATGATTTGGACAAACACATAAAGGTCAGATAATAAAAACAATGTGAAGAAATTATTAGGACAAATCTAGCTCTGCCAAGACCACTCTTAATGGTGTGGCATTAATGGTATTATGCTTTTAAGCAAGAGGCTAATGTACAATTTTATTTTTTTTAAATTACCTAGAGGCATATTGTTTCTGGACTATTAACTTTTTTTCTTCAGTATTTAGATCACAACTCCTAAAGGCTTAGCTATATTTTGACAGGTACTGACAAAGAGTGCCATGGAATTGTGACTCGATTGTCACCTTCAGCTTGTTCAAGCTGAAAAACTCAGGATGAGTGCTAGGTACTAATTAGAACTGTTATATTAGGAAAGCAAATACAATGGTGTCTAACATTAAACAAAGCACAGTTCTTGTCACAAATGGTTTCCTTTGTGTGCGGGTTAGTCTATAAAACCATTTTGCATGTTAATGAAGCACAAACAATTATTGCCAAAGTAACTAGTTTCATGCAATTACAAAAATCACATAAAAGTCCTATTGTTTGTTGTCTTATGATTTTTTAATGCTAATTTTGCACTTGATAATTTGGGGATTTCATTTGTACCACAGTGAGCAATTAGGTTTTTATATCTGTGAAGGTGAAGGCTCGTAATGGGGAAAATAACTCCTAGTATAAAAAGTAGGAGAAATAATCATTCCTAGAATGAGAAGATCAGACAGCCTCAAAAGATGGGAAAGGAGATGAGGTGAATTTCCATCAAATAAAAAATAATATTTTTGTAGATGAAATGGAAAAAATAGTGGGAAGAGGAAAGGAGAGGAGAGGAGACATAGATGCATAGAGAAAGTGAGACAGACAGACAAAAACAGACAGACAGAGAAATGAATAACGAAAATTGGTTAACTATTATCTATATCCTGTAGAATCCATAAGGAGCCGAATGAGTTCACAGATTATTTTTTAAATAGTAGGAAAAATCATTGGGGAAAAAGGCAGATCAAGAGTACTTCAACAGAGAAGTGCCATCAAACACTATCTGTAACTTCATTGCCTGAAATTTTGGCAAATTCTCTGAATGTTCATTCCATCTGTGAAGGATTTTCTGTCTTAAGCCTAGAGGGAAATAACAGCTTTACCATGGGTTAAAAAGTCAGTTTTTAAGGTATAACACCAATGGATGCAGAAGTTACTGCAAAAAAGAAAAATGACCTTTGGATGGAAATTTTTTATCATAAAAAAAACAAGGACTTGGAATTAAGGACTGTGGAATTGACCTTGTTTTAATTTGACAAAAAGAGGAGGGATACTTGATAGAACTTATTTTGCATAATAATATTTTATTTTGCATATTGCAAATAGTGGAAATAAAAAAAAGTTCTGAAAGATTTAGATTTGCAAACATCTCGATATATTTATGAAAATTCTGAATTATCTAAATTTAGTATTTCTAAGGAAGTGTGATATGTCTCTATCTACACAGACACAGACACACACACACACACACACACACACAAACACACACAATGAAACCCAGTTTAATGTAACATACTGCTACATTACAGTATAATGCTTTAAAGATACTTAGCATTGCTTTTTTTATATTGCAAATAGTGGGGATAAAAAAAGTTCTGAAAGATTTACCTTTGTAAACCTCTATTGATATTTTAGCAAAAAATTCTAAATTGTCTAAATTTAGTCCTTCTAAAGAAGCATAATATTGATCTTTCTGCACACATACACATGTAATTCAGTTTTAATGCTATCTATAATATACCTGCAGATGTAGTGTAAGTTTGGCAAGATCAGAATTCACTTTCCTGTTAAAATTTGCTATCTTTTACTATTTATCTATATTGTTGAAAATACATCAATACTATTTTTCTTCAAAGCTTTCTCATACTGTTACTTATATCTTTAAATAAATTTTCTCATCTTATTAAGGTATTACTTATATCTTTAAGGCTTGTCTTATTAGGAATTACAAGTATACAAGCCAACCTGAGCATTTTCTCCTTTTATCCTAATTATTCTTTTTACCCCTCTCCCATAAAAGCATTTCCTATAATAGCATACCTTTCCAGTTGTGATTTCCTCATCAGATCTTACTCTTATGATACCTCAATCCATCTTCTTCTTTCACTATTGTTTATGCATTTATATGGAAAAGTCATACCATCACCATGAAAAAGTCTTTACCATTTCCTTGCAACTGTATACCATTTTAGAAATATTACCAATCACTGGGTGAATAATTGATTCATGACTGTCACAGCATGATGGTGACACTGAACTTTCTTATCTCTTTGACCTTCCCCCTTCCTGTAACATTTTCTTCCTCTTAAAAATATACATTTTCTTAAACCTACAATATACAAACAATAAAATATGAACTTATATTGAATTGGCAGTATTGGGTGGAATTTATCTCATTTCCCATAATTAGATTAAAACAAATCTTCAGAAAAAAGTTTTCAATCTTGATGGCATTAATATTGTTATTTAACTTAATATAGAATCAGTTAATGCACCTATCTTAATAATTTAAAAACCTACAATCAAATGTTTACTAAATTGATGTTTATGTGTTTCTCAAACAATAAAGAGTTTTGAAGTCTCTAGACAATTAAATAAATCTGTTTATATGCAAACAAATTTGAGGCAAAGCCAAGATATTTAGATATGGAGAAATGCATTTACAAAATTGAAGCATCTGGTATAATAATATGCTAAAAATCTTTTTTTACTAACTAGCCATAATGTACTTATTACTCATAATCATGACTCAACTGTTTTTTTCTTAATGGAATTATTAAAATACTTTTTTAAAAAAGTTCCAGTTTTTGAACACAGGAATGTGGAAGCAAAGATTTAATTCTATGTACCCACCAAACACTTATTTCAAATATTTCACATATCTAAAAGGACATTACAGAGAGGGGGGAAATAGCTCATGACCTTATTAACCAGCATGAAAATATAACTAGGAATCAGGAGATGCTAGTTGGAGAAATCAAAAGACATTTTGGATATTCTGCACCCTAATTGGATATTTGCCTAACTGACTTAGAAGTGATGCCTCGGAATAAATGTATTGGATACCAGAAGAACATCTTAGCCTTTTCAAAATAATTTGTCATGTTGCTTTGAAATGGACTAAGGGCATTCTTCTAAGTTAAATTTTTTTAAAACTCTTCAGAGGAACTAGCCATGCTTCATGCAGTCTTTTGATGTGATTCATATTAATCATGCAGAAATCATAACATGTTTTTATATTTTCTACTCATAGAAATGATAGTTGGGGAGAGGATGACACAGTAGAATTGTCTCTTTCCTCTTATTTGGGATTATGTTACATTTTTATTTTTATTTTGGCTAAAATATGGAAATATTTGAAGTAGCCATCAGAAAATATAAAAAATTGGGGATCTTAACATTCCTGGTTCAGAGAGAAAATACAATGCAGTGGATATAGGGCTGTATTGGGATCAAAAGATCTGGCATCAGATCCTGCCTGTTATATTGGCTGTATGATTCTGAGCATGTCACTTAACTTAGTATTACTTCAGTTCTCTAAGATAATATATTAAAATAAAAAATATTTTAATATAATTGTCTCTAGTTCATAATTTTGCTCTGATTTGACCTTGCTCTTATGACCACCAAGGAGATAGGAAACAACTCTTTTTTTTTAATGCCTCTGAATATGTGGACCACTAGCCCTTATATATACATCATCTTCATTAGCTTTTCTTCACTCCCTTTTCTTCTTTCTGCCTCTCTTTTTTGAAAGTCCAGATTGAAAATAACCCTTCACTTTATGTTCAGATTTCAGTAGCCCAGGGGCTTGGTCACATAACTCTTTATTTCTCAGCCAGGTCTTCTGGCTGATATCTCAACACATCCATCCTCCAGCTGGGACGACTCACCCTACTGTTTTATTTATGATGCAATCAACTACTGAAGGAAGGTGAACAGTAACTGCTTCTCCATTGCATAAAAAGGGAAAAAAATCTTTTTTAGCCCCATGTTGTAAACATTTGAAAGTCTCTCTCTTACCCTTTTAGAAAAAGCACAGCAGGAGGTAGATAGAGGTCACTTGTGAGTCTCTAATTCATCTACATTTATAGTAGGTGTTGCGAGTTCCTTAACTGAGAACAGGGAGTTCCAAGTTTTATATTTTACTTAAAATATCCATCTCTTTAACTAATGCTGGGAACTGTGCCCAGGAATGGTGGCACATGGTCACCCCAACTGGCAACATCGTTCTCCCTTTCAGGAACGAAGAAGTAGAAACATGCCTTAACTCCTAGAAATCACACTGTGGTTGAAATCACTGTTGCAGAAAGTAAGCCCTTTAAAAGATCTGCCCATGGTGCTGTCAACCACTGTTCTTACTTACCAAGGCCAAACAATCCAGCCCCAGCAGAACAGATGTTTACATCTATTGGCCCTAATTCTATGATTATTTTATCCAAGGGTCGCACTTTTTTTTTTAATCATGGCTCCAGAAATAGTGTCAGGGAAATAGCTTTAGCATCAGCATAACAACCTGGTACCAGAAAGACAGCCTTATACTGACTGACTGTTAAGTGCATTAACCAATTTTGTGCTATAATTATAATGAATCTCTTACTGAGCCCTTTCTTCTTCGGACAGTGCCATCTTGTGAGTACTAAATACATCATCAGTGAGTCTCATTCTCATGTATTACACTAATATATCATTCGAATGACAACTGCTTCTGATGATCTATTAATGCAATACATCAGGATGAGGTGTGTGTATGGGGTATTACTCAGAAATTGGTGCCATCTATAGAAGACCAGGTCCAGAATCCAATTCCATTTAATTATGGAATACATGGTATGTCAGCAGGAGAATGTTACTTAGCTATCAAAGTTCCAGATTCACTCAGAGAAATTATTTGCCTCCTTGTTGGATTATCAATGCAACTACTTTTAAAAAATGGTTCTCTCCAGCAAAACAGATTTCAGACTTCTATATGTAGACACACATATACATAACAAGTGTGCAAAAACTGCTTGACAATGATCTATGAATAAACAGATTTTCTTATCCCCCAATTCCTAAAATATTACATTATGTAATCATTTAAATACACACACACAGACACACACATACACACACACGCAGAGTTTCTTGAAACTTTTTTTAAGTTACCACACTGGATTTGATGCTCTTTGTTTTGATATAGTAGACATCATAAAAATATTTGTACTACTGTACATATTACATAGGACAAAAAGAACAAATGAAAAGAAACAGTTGAATTTGCTTTCCAGTCAGTTATATAGCACACTACACATGTGGCATTTGTCATAAAGCTATCATAAAGGATGTTGAATTCCTCTGTTCTTCATTTTTGTATAAGACACATAGATTTGTATTTATATTGAGTCCTTTGAGATTTAAATTGTACAATCTGTTGCTCTCTGGTTTAAGTTATGAGCAGGCTTTGGAAATGTTTTTAATAATAGAATTTTGGAAACAATACTATATCTCCATTAATATGAAATCTTTTTAGCAATCCATTTTTATATTTTTACCCAAATATTTTGTTGTTGTTTTAGAATGGTACCTAGAATGCTTTGTATGGCATGTTGTAAAAAAAACAGTCCAAATTTATTTTGATACCAATGAATACCAATGAACTACAATGTTAAACTCTGGCTCTGAATTGCTTTTCCTTTGCATTTAAGTTATGGTCAAACAATGAAGCAATATCATAGAGCAGTATCAAGCTTTGCAACACAATTTAACTATAATCTTATAACATCTTCCAGCGTTGGCAACATATTTTTCAAGTAGACTATTTTGTTTAATAAGCATTTATCTATTGTTAATGTCTTTGGAGAATTCATCTTGGGGTTTATACTGAAGATAAATGCAGGCATCTGAAGGTTTATGAAAAATGTCTCAGCAAGTGACATGCAGCCTGATATGCGTTACCACAGTCCGCTTCACATGTGGGGCAATCCACTACTCGCCTTGCATTTATTATATTTTCTTCCTATGTATTTTCCTTTGTACCTTTGAGGCAATTTGATGTTATATACTTTTAAATACCAAATGTCGACTGTACATATGAAAAGAAAGCATGCTGTGGAGAAGAAGAAATACCTATTATAAAATGAAAAGAAGAGAAAATTGAAAGAAAACCACAACAAATGTTTGCAAAGTGGGATGGGGAAGCAGTGAGAGTGAAAGGAAATTTTTAAAGTCAGGAGAGCTTTAAAATAATTAACTCAGTATCAACTTCTTGTCTTAAAAATGTATATTACTTTATTACAAAAAGATAATGTATGCAACAATTACTAGAATCATTAAAAAGCACTATTTGGTTGAAATGAAAATTTTCACAAAACTGTGACATACTTGTTAGGCAAGAGAAATATGTTTTTATCTCTTGTAGATTAAGAGATTAAAAATAATAATCGATAGTTCTTAGTAATAGAGATAAATCAAAGCAGATTAAATCTATCACAATACTCCCTATGGTAGCCTCATAAGGAACATATAAATGATAAGATTGTGAGTTTCCAATTAGTTAAGTTACAATTTGTTCTCTCTTTTTACTTCCTTTCTCCTTCCTCTCTCCACTTTCAATTGATGGGGATGGAGAGCAATTTTTAATTTACTCTGTCCATCCCATGTTGCATAATATTAACCAAAATTAAACTAGATTTTATCTTTTAAATATTAGTTAATTACAATAAATTGAATCATTGTATTCCTCTAGCAATGGCATATGTAACAGACTAAGGAGAAGAAAACTTTTTTTTTTGTACAACATTCAGGAATTTGTTCAGTGTTTTTAGGCTGATATTTATAGTTTTTATTAATATTTTGTCCTTGTCACCATTATTTCATAATTTTCAGCTCCCTTTCACAATATTAGACACATCATGGAAAGATATATATTTTTTCCTGACATGTCACCTGTACTTAAGTAAAGTTAGACTCTCCATTCTTTCCTTCCTTCCTCTCCTCCCCCAGCTACCTAATATTCCTGAGGCAATGTTGGAAATGAGGCCAGGGTGACACAGATATCCCTTTGCAGTTGCATGGTATTGAGAGTAAAGGGAATATGGGCTAGGGCTCTGGTTGTATTCAAGGGTTGGATGAATTTGAAACATGACCAAGTTTGAATGGAATAGTATTCAGAAATTCAGGAACAATTACTATAGCTTACAAAATTCTTGAATGATGCACTTCATAGGACAACAGAAGATTCTTCAAGTGTTAAGCAATTCAATAGGATATTTTGACAAAATTTGGGAGGGGAATAAGAGAGACTGATAGAAGAGACTGATAGATATAGAGAAATAGAAAAAGAGATAGAATGAAAATTGAGATGCCAACCACAAAGCTTAAAGAGAATTGTATTCCTGAAACACAAATCCCTGTCCAACATCATCTTCTTTTTTTCCATTCAGAAGGTCTGATTAGTGAACGTCTTCCATCACCTTGGGAAGAAAGCTGAGGTAAGCGGCTTAATTTATAGATGGATGGAACAAACTTATTTAAAAATTCTCACTACGTTATCATGAATCATGTAGGCCTATTAAACTAATTGCTAAGTAAATTTAAGCAGTATTACAGTCGAATTCAGGAGAATTTATCATCCATCTAAGGAGATCTTTGGTGGTCTCATGCTGCCCCCCACAGATATGTCTCAGAACATTCATTCTGCCATAATTACCAAGTCTCTTTGAAGAGGCTAAAAATCCCTCGACTCTCCTCATCAATTATTTTCACCTGTTAATTCATTTTGTGTGAGGTAATAAGCCCGGCATAATAACAAATGTGCAAGTACTCCAATTTTGCAATTAAAAGCAGCAGGGCTCCTATTTTGATCATACAGACTGTGACATCCATCATAGAAAACAATTTGGGCCTAGCAGGATGACAGATGCCACACTGATGGCTCTACTAACTAACTGCCTGTCCTGAAGAGAGAAAAAAAAATGGTTGGGCTTCAGGCTGCAGCTGCAAGCTGATAGCTTCTGACCAGTCAGCAGGAGAAAGCCTGCAGTGACTAAATTACTGAGAGGTAATTTTACTTCACAAAACAAGGATTTCTGAGCCCGGTATGTATGCATGCATTCCAGTGTCTGGTGTCATTTGGAAACAAATAACCCTTTTCATTTGAAAATGACTGGAATCACTGCTAGTGTTCTGCCTGTTTTGTTTCCTTGGCCTTTTACATGAAAAATACACTGTAATACTCATTATTTCTGCCCCTTTCACATCTTATTAGACACAGAAGGTAAGGTGGTTATCTCTGCTTTCTTTGGCTAAATCTACACAAGTAGCATTTCTTCTAACCTCTGGACAGGTGCCTAAATAATAGAAGAGGGCTCATTTTAGCCTTTCAGTTCATATCAAGGCTGAGTGAGCCCTGTCTCAGGATTGATCCTAGCAGCAGCAGCAGCAGCAGCAGCACATATGAAAGACAGAAGCCCCCACTCCTGATTCCACTCTGGTGCTGAAGCAAGGCATCAACATAGGCAGTGATGAAATTCAGAAGCTAGGTGCTAGGAAGGCATTTGGAAGCTCAATTTAACCAAAATGTGTTTTTCCCCCCTCTGATTAGAAGGTAAGAAACAAAAAATGTATTTAAACATGATTCTTCCTCCTTTTCTCTCCAAATAAACAAAATACAATAAAGCAAACATGATTATGAACTAAATTCCAATGGGATAACTAATGATGGGTTCCTTTGGATCATTTAAAGCCCCACCTGAGTTGTATTGGGAGGAGGGAGGGAGAAAAGTCATCATACTCTTATAAAAATTAGTGGCCAGTCAAAAATTAAATAATATCATTATTATTATTTAAAGTGACAAAACATTTTAGTAGTCCAAAAACAAAGGTAATGTTTGCCACTCACTGTTTCTCTTATAATCCAAAGTTGAGTGAATATACTGTTCAACACAGATGACTTGAGTACATTCATAAAAGCAAATAGGAATTGCACAGAAAACAATAGAACTCAAAATTGCCATGCATTTTTGACCTCTGTTTTCAGATTCTATTATTCTAATACAAATTAACTCAAGATCAGATTAAGACACTGGGGTAAATATAGAATGAATTTTCTCAGTGGCTATTTACCTCAAGATGAGAAGCTAATCCTGTTTATGACATCAACAGGCTCTAATGCTTAGAATATATACTTTCTTCACACACTCACTGAAGGCTAACAAAGAGCAGCTCTCTGTTTCTTGGAGAGAATCCACTACTGCTTCTTAGTTCAATATATTACATTCATAAAACTTTTCAGCAAGAATGTATGGGTAGACAGAGGCAGAGATGGACTGCTAGTAAAATGCACACGTCAAGAAGAACCTGGTTTTCTATCTCTTCTTCATGGCAGCATTCCACTTAAACATAGTGGTACTGATTAGTGCTTAAGTGACCAGAGAGAAGCCAGCTTGAACATCCATTAAGTGGGGTGAAATCTTTTAGTTCACCAATAGTGAAATCCCTTGACTTGGTCATAACTTCTCTGCATCAGGGGCAAACCATCTATGGCACAAGTTCAGGAAGTCATCAACACAAGAGAAGCTTTCATCAGGTTATATACCAAGACAAATATAAATGAAAAAAAGATGTATCAGAACAGCTAAATTAGAATGATTCATCTTAGCTCTTCCTTAATGTCATGCCAATAGGATATGCCCTTTATGCACATGCTCCCACAGAAACTAATGTTCAGTGGCCATCAACAAATTACTACCCATGACACTTTTGCTGCCGCAGTATTAAACCAAAAATCCTATGGAGAAAATATATGGTTTTTATTACCAAATTGTTCTTGTTTACAATTCTAATATCCTCTTCATTATCTACTTTTCCAGACATTTTAGGCAGTTCTGAAGACCTGGGGCAGCACTAGTCCTGTCATAAAGAGAAATTAATGTTGTTAAAGATGGCCTAGCTGCCCTCTGGGACAGCTGAAGATGTGGAAATATAAGGCTCTGTTTTAAAAATGAAAATGATTAAAGGCATAGACACCTTACTCTTAGTGCTGCCACTGAAACTTTTAATAAAATACTTCAGCACACACAAATATGCACACTCACACACATACTCTTTCCCACTGTTAGTTTAAAAAAATTAGAAAAAAAGAGACAACTTTGTTCTTTAAGAAGTAGCTTGCTTCAAGGACTAATAAGCGTAAAAGGGGCCTCATCATTATAAAGAACCTATTCGCCTCAGCAACAGCTCACTTAATAAAGACTAGATGATAAAAAAGACTTTGGAACTGTCTCCAAGTAACCAGTAAGCTAATTAGGTGCATTGTACAGATAGCCGTTACAAAAATTGACAGCCTTAAGCCAGACTGCACATATTCTGAAGGACAATCTAACAATCACAGGTGCAGTTCAGCAGTTTGAGTGTCACAAGCCGATGTGCCTCGGCTGCTTTAAAGCATCAAGAGTGGGCTTCAGAGAGGGCAAGGGATCAGGAAGGAGGGAGGAGGCTGGAAACAACACACCAGACATGATCATGCTAAACTCCCGTAGAAAGTCCCTGCCAAAAATGTATTGAGAGAATGGCTCATGTATCAGGAGAAAAATGGCAGGAAATATCACCAAGGGGGAGTGGGAGATGGGGGGGGATATCAACTTTGCCTCAGTAAGGACCAAGGAACAACAGTCAAAATCTGGTCCTAATGATCCTCCCAACCTTAGTCATGGTATTCTGGTTAAATGAACAAAAAGGATGAATAACATTCTCACTTTTCAGGATGGTTAATTTCATTTCAGAGTTTGTCTCTTTCCCTTCCTCCTCCCAATCCTCCATTAATACACACACAATAAATTCTCCATGTCTTTTCTTCTATTGTATTTGTTATTCCTGTTTTCTGGCAACATTTTATAATTACATACCATTCTTTCATTTTTTAGTACCTGCCCTGGGGCTGACTGTGTATGTGTATGTGACACTTGGCCACTGAGTAGCTGAAAAAGTCTTTGTTTCTCTTCTCTTCATTACCTCCTCCCATACATACACCTATTCTGAGTTTTCTTTTCTCTCTCCTTTTGCATTTCCTGCTTGCCATCCCAATGACACAATCATAGAATCACAGAATTGCAGTGCTGAAAACGCAGTGTGACATAGAAAAGATGTTGGATCTGGAGTAGAACTAGGTTGGGACCCTGACTTTTTTAGCTGTGTGATCTTGGGCAAGTCACTAAATGTGGTCCTTATTACCTTGTCAAAAAGGAGAAGTTTAGACTTCTTGTTGCAGACTCCTTCCAGCTCCAAATCCCAAATATTTCTATGGTTATGATAAATATTTTAAGGAATTGTTATGTGTACAAATCTATCAAAATTCTAGGGTGGAAATATTTTGTGTGTGTGTGTGTGTCTGTGTCTGTGTGTGTGTGTGTGTGTGTGTGTGTGTGTGTGTGTGTGTAAATTGACTAGGCTGTTTCCATTCTCTTACACTCAGGAATAATCTCATACTACATTTGAATTTATGATTATATCAAAATAATTCCATTTTAAGACTTTTCTTTTTTGAGAAGAATCTGTTACAAACTTCAATAATCATTCCATTTCTAGGAAATTCTTCCTTTTCTTTAAACAACCTACCTTGCTAAAGTACAGTGTTAGTGTTAGTAGTCCTTGGAACAAGTGGCTGATTATTGTATTGTGAAAGGTTCTTAGATAGTTTATTTTGTGCCCTGTCGCATAGTGTTTGAAGGCCACTGATAGAATTTCAGTCCTTGGCCTTAGGGAAATGGCATATATCCCTGAGAGTTAGGCCCAATAAAAATAAGACTCAGGGTAGACACATAGGCTAGAGAGAACATCAGAAGGAAAAAGAATCAAAAAGAAGATAAAAGGGCCTAGAGAAACAAAACTCTTACTTCACAATTTTGTCTGAGTGTCCATGATGCCAGTGACATACTGCTAGTATTATACCCATCAACAATTTTAAGACATAAAGGCTTGATCGCCACAGCCTCTTTGACTCCATCTATCCTTCTATCTGTTTCTATCTGTCTTTCTATCTATCATCTATGTGTACATAGCTATATATACATATGTATATAGCTCTATGTATGCATAATATATATGCACACATACATGCATAAGATGTATATATGTACATGTATACACACATATATTTCAATTAAATATATTTTAATTTCAAGTTTCTCTTTCCAGTCTTAATATGCTATTTTTTTCTTGAGCTAGAGTCTAAAATAATAATTGACTCTTCTAAAGAAGATGGGGGAAGAAGGGTGACTGCTAATTTCTGACCCAGTACACTTTCTGGTTACAAAAGGCACCAGGAAAGGACTTCTGAGTAGGAATAAGAAAGCCTAAGAAAAACTCATTCATTCACAAAATTCATGTGACCTACTTTGTCCTATTGAACTATGTTCAAAACAAGTTTCTGTCATTTTAAAAATTATCTTTTGTTATAAGAATCAGCTCTGTAAATCACTCTTTGTCTCTGACCTCCTCCTCAGAGTCAGGTGACATAATTTGATATGCAAATTCTAGCGTTGCAAATTAAATCATAGATGGCTCAATGACCTCGTCCTCAGTTTCTTTTTATTTCATATAATTAATTTTAATGCTTGCCTTCTCTTGTAAGGGAGTCTTCATTCAGGAGTTCCCTTTACCAATGAGATCCCACTTCCCATCACTAACCTTATTAATTATAGTAATTTGTAACATCCAATAAGCCTATGGGTTAGGCAAGTGCAAATATTATTAACTGAATTTTAAAGATGAAGAAATTGAAAATCAGGCAGATTAAAGGACTTAGTCACCAAAGGCTCACAATAGATACTGCAAATTACTTTTTTTGGATTCAAAGTCCAATGCTCTTTCCATACCACCAATACCAAGGTCAATACTGTCTGAAGCTGATGAATCTAAATGGAATTATATCCCCAATACTGTCTTCTTTAACATCATGCAGTAATGATACAAGTTTGCTGGTTTATGATTTCTCTGCATAGAGAGTTATGTCATGAACTTTTATCACAGGGTGCCTTGTGTGAATACAAAGGATAGAAAACTATTCGTTTTCCATAGAGGGCTGTATTTAAGTTGCATTGTTCAGATTTGTATACAATTGTAATTATTCACTGTAACTCTGTGACCTATAGATAATTTATCTCAGCCAAATTAGAAGAAAAGAAAAAAGGATATTTTTATTTGATCTAACTGAAGAAGTAGGGTGTAGTAGTTAACCTTGCTAGAGAGACAACACCTTTATTTACTCTGAGATCTATCAATATCTTATGGAAAAATTCCTTTTATGGCTAGAAATTTCAATTTAAGAAATTGGTCTGAACATAGTGCTATACGTATAGCACTTTGTCTACCACTGACAAAGCTCCCCAATACAACCCTAAAACATTCTAATCTTTTTTCAGTTTTCTTTGTATTTTAGCCTTCTCCTGACTCTAGCCCCAGCACATTATCCACTGTGCCATCTAGCTGCCTGCTAGCATACAATAAGTGTTTAATAAATGCTTGTTGACTGATAAATATTTCTTGAAAATGAAATTTTAAAATAGCAGAACATATATTCATTTGTTTTTGTTGCTTGGCCCCATCATCTGGAAATGAAGTAGGCAGATTTGCTTATGTAATAGCAATTTGTCTTCAGGGTTTCTGAAGGATAAAGAGTATATAAACCAAAATAAACAAATTTACAGAACAGATTATTTATATTGATAAAATTACATAGAAAAACATGTAGAAGTATTTAATACAAATTACAACCACTATAACAGTAGTCCAAAAATCCTTAAAAAGGATTCTAAGTACTCAACAAGTTTTATTTTCTATCCAGTTTCCAAATTTGATGAATTCTTTTCTATATGGTAGTTTGCTCAATAACTCAAAAAGACAAAGTGCTTTAAAGATAGAAGATTTTGCTTTTCCAGGTGTTCAGCTCACCTTAGAATGTTACGCAGGCTCAGTCTTCAGGTCAAAGAGAACTATTTCTCCTTTTTTTACCCCTGTAAATTAGTAGCAAAGATGTAATCATTCCCTATACATGGAAAAGTAACTTTATCTATGAGGCAGCTAGATGAAACAGTGGGTAGCATTCTAGCCTGGATTCAAGAAAAACTGAATTCAAATTCAATCCCACATATTTATAAATTCTGCCTGCCTCAGTTTTCTCAATTTCCCACCTCCCACGGATATATGGCTCAAATAAAATAATGTATTTAAGTATATGTTTAGCACAATACCTGTCACATAGTGGAAGTTGTTTGTTCCTTTTTTTCCTCTCTGGGCCTATCTCAGTTTTCTCAGAGAGAAGGGACCAAATGATCTTTGAGATCTCTTCTATTTCTAACTCTCAGGAAGTTGATGAAAAAAATGAAGTTGGTACATTTTTTATTGAATTCAAGGAACAAAACAAACCAATTACATTAAAAGTCATGGATGAAGAAAGGGCTTAGGCTGTATACATCATTCTGTCTTGTCTTTTGGGGTTATTCTTTAGAATTCTGATCTTTTGAGGCTAGTGGGGAATAGAAGGCAGTTTGAAAAAGGAATGGGATGAATAAAATCAATAAAAATTTATACATTTTCCTACAATCTGACCTTTAACAAAATAGTTAATATCTAAACATAGTATTGAGGTATTCTTGGGCCTCTTTTCCTCTGTCCTGTTGGTAAATTACTATCCTAAGAGCATCCATTAAAAAATATTTAGAGAGATTATACTACTTTTCAGTATAAGAGAATTAAATCAACATGAACCCAGATGACATTTAGCCTGTCACTGATGTCAGATCCTGTTTTATTTTTCTTGTAGAATATATAAGATCCTGTCATTCTATTTTGTGGATATCTATATAAATAGTTCAAATGTATTTCTTAAAATACTAACTATGGTTGTTCTGGGATATCTTGGACTAATATCTATATTCCTATCCTTCTAAGGCATTTGAAGGATGTGGCATTTGAACTTGACTTAAACGATGGATATCAATTTTTTTTGCTTATTTACTTAATTAACTTTTAATACACATTGCTTTATAAATCATGTTTGGAGAGAAAAATCAGAACAAAAGAGAAAAACCATGGGAGAGAAAAAATAGAAAAAAGTGAACATAGCATGTCTTGATTTACATTTAATCTCCATAGTTCTTTTTCTGGATGCAGATGATATTTTCTCTCCATTGTCTATAGGGATTAACATGAATCACTGAACCTGTGAGAAGAACTCTTTCAGAGTTGATCACTACACATTCTTGCTGTTATTGTGTACAATGTATTATTGGTTCTGCTTGTTTCACTCAGCATCAGTTTATGTAAATCTTTCCAGGGAGACCATTTTGAAATCAGCTTGTTCATCCTTTTTTATAGAATAATATTCTATTACCTTCATATACCACAACTTATTCAGCCATTCTCCAACTGATGGACATCTACTCATTTTCCAAATCTTTGCTACCACAAAAAGAGCTGCTACATTTTTGCACATGTAGGTCCTTTTCCCTCCTTTAAGATTTCCTGGAATACAGACCCAATAATGACACTGCTGGGTCAAGGGATATGGGTATAGTTCCAAATTCTCCAGAATGATTGAATTATTTCACAACTCCACCAACCATGCATTAGTACCCCAGTTTTCCCACATGCCCTCCAACATTTATCATTTTCATTTCCTGTCATCTTAGCCAATCTGAGGAGTATGAGATCTTACCTCAGAGTTGTTTTAATTTGCATTTCTCTAACCAATAGTGATTTAGAGTATTTTTTTTCATATGACTATATATGGTTTTAATTTCTTTATCTGAAAATTATCTGTTCATTTACTTTATCTATATATCAGTTGGGGAATGAATTTTTTCTTATAAATTTGACACAGTTCTTTATATATTTTAGAAAAGACACCATGATCAGAAACAGTCTATAAATTTTTTTCCTAGTATTGTATTTTCCTTTTCATCTTGTTTTTCTGTTGGTTTTGTTTGTGCAAAAACTTATTAATTTAATGTAATCAAAGTTTTCCATTTTGTCTTTCATAATTTTCTCTATTCTCAAAATTTAAATTTAAAATTAAATTTAAAAATTTTAATCAAATACTAGTTTATTATAGGTTTTGACTATTGTGTCATGTGTATTTAGTCTATTCCAATGATGTCACTCTATTTCTTAGCCAGTACCAAATGGTTTTGAGAACTGCTACTTTATAATATAGTTTTAGTCTGATACTGCTAAGCCATCACCCTTTTTATTTTTTTTTTCATTAATTCCCTGGATATTCTTGACCTTTAGTTCTTCCAGATGGATTTTGTTAGTTTGATTGATATGGCACTGAACAAGAAGACCAATTTAAGCAGAATTGGCATTTTTATTATATTAGCTCAGCCTACCCATGAGCAATTGATGCTTTTCCAATTGTTTAGATCTGACTTCATTTGTGTGAGGAGTGTTTTATAATTGAGTTCATATAGTTGTTAGGTTTCTTTTGGCAGGAAAACAGCCAAATATTTTATTTTGGCTACAATTATTTTAAGTGGAATTGCTTTTGCCTTTGTCAGTAATTTATTGAAATGTTGATGAGTTGTATGGGTTTATTTTATATCCTGCAATTTTGCTAAAGCTGTTAATTGTTTCAAATAGATGTTTGGATGATTTTCTAGGATTCTCTAAGTATATCATCATATCATCTACAAAGAGTGATAGTTATATTTCCTCATTGCCTATTCTAATTCCTTTAATTTCTTTATTTTTCTTATTGCTAAAATCAGTTGTATGATGTATAATAGTGGTTATACTGGGCATGCTTGTTTCACCTCTGATTTTATTTGGAATGAGTCTAGCTTCTTTCCCTTACAAATAACGCTTGCTATAGATTTTAGATAGATAATGCTTGTCATTTTAAGGAAAGTTCTCTAGTGTTTTTAATAGGAATGGTTGTGGATATCAATTTAATAGGTTCAAAAACTGTCCCGAAAGATATAACATGAGCACAGTAAGAAAACATGAAAAGGAAGGATTATTCAGGAGATAGAGAACAGTCTAATTTAACTGGAACTTAGAGGACATAAAGTGAATCAATTAAGTATTTATTTTATTATTAAGAATTTGCCATGTGCCAGAAATTTTTCTGGAGATATAAAGACAAAAGAAATAATAGTTCCTGCCCTCAAGGAATTTACATTCACATAGATGAGAGAATAATCATAGGGGAGATAGATTTTAGATATGAATTATGAAGGCAAGGTAAGAGTCAAAGATAGCACCAAAGTTTCAAATATTGAAGACAGGATGGATTAACAGAGGCAATGAAGTTTTCAGGAAGAGTAAGCCTTTATATAAATATAATATACCCATGTTTGGTACATTATCCCCATTTTTTTTATTTTGATATTACTGTATAGTTGTAAATGCAAGTCTGCGTGAAGACTGAAGTAGTGTATGGACTGAAGTTATCATTATAAAAGCTATTCCCATAGATTCAATAGTCTCTTAGGAGATGAGTTTATTTAAAATAATAACAACAACATCAGCAATAAAAAAGAGTGAATTAAATATAGTGATAGATGCTGGTTTAAAATAAGTAAAGATAGACATAAATTCTAGTGTATTCAAACATCTGGTGTTTATAACTAGCACCACAGAAGCAGGATGGTACATTGTACTAAAAGGTGGATTTGGATTTTTAGGATCCAGGGTCAAATTTCAACTTTGCATTTACTACCTATGTGAATTTTAGCATGTTTTATAATTTCTCTGGAGTATCATCTATAAAATCAAGAGAGTTGGACTTAGTGAACTCTAAATTTTCTTCCAGTTTTGAATAGATTATGAAGTTTAATGTTTTATTAACAGCATTTCCCTTTTATTGCAAAGCAAGAAGTAGATAAGTTTGGGCAAAAGATGGGAAGAAAATTAACTTCTCCCCATATACTTATCTGAACAGAAGTTTAGGCTGAGTTCTGATTTCAGGCAAATTTCAAGACAGAGAAAATTCAAAGGCTCATAGATCTGAAGCTAGAAGGGGCCTTGGTGTCAAACAGAAGGCCTGTGGATTGCATATGGCCCACAATACTCCCTGATGCTACCTGAACCAGATTAAAATGTAATTGAAAAATATTAAATAAAATAAATACAAATACAATAAATACATATAATTTCACATTTTTTTATTGTCAGTTTGTAGCTCATTACTCCATTTCTATTTGACTTTAATATCACTAATCTAGTTTAGTATCCATATTTTACTACTGTGGAAATCCAGGTACCAAGAGAGTAAATGATTTGTCTAAAGTCTCACTGTCAATAAATGTCAGAGGGGCCAGCTAGGTGGCAGCTAGGTGGCACAGTGGATAGAGCACCAGCCCTGAAGTCAGGAGGACTTCAAATCTGGTCTCAGACACTTAACATTTCCTGGCTGTGTAACCCTGAGCAAGTCACTTAACCTCAACTGCCTCAGCAAAAAAAGCAAAAATAAATAAATAAATGTCAGAGCCCAGATTTGAATTTTTATCCCATGATTCTAAGTTCAGAACTCTCTTCATTGTCCCATGCTACTTTCTTGGTCTGTGGACGAAGTTTGGGTTTAACCAATAAATATTATTTCATTCTACTAGGAGGTGTAATAATGTAAATATATTCCTTGCCCACTTTGAAATAAAGTCTCTTCACAACTAAAATTAAGGTTTCATAAAGATGATCTAGAAGGAAATTTCCAAGTTAAAATCTAAGAATCCCATTCTTCCATAAAAACAGTTATTGCAAGAATGTCCCAGTTTAGATGAACTATATTATAATTTTTCCCCAAGGTTAAGCCAGTCTGATTCTCAAGTTTATTATTACATTGGAGGTGAGAGTATATGAGATTCAGAGTCTAGCTCTTTTGGTTAAAGACATTATCTTTTCACTTGTGAGAGTGTTATTTGAGTTAATCCAATCTTATTTCAGACAAGGAAAATAAAATCAAAGAATACACCACAATGAAAATTTTTAAGTTTGTCAAGAAACAGTATGAAGTGGCAATTATATATCTCACTCTGTTTTGTGCTGGAAATACAAAGAAAAATAAAAGATAGAGCCTGCCTTCAAGGGACTCATATTCTAGTGCACAGCATGCAAACACCTTACTCATTTTTCCATAAATGAATCTAGATTTGTTTCATAAACCCTAAAA
Source organism: Myrmecobius fasciatus (assembly GCA_023553655.1). Classification (NCBI taxonomy): domain Eukaryota; kingdom Metazoa; phylum Chordata; class Mammalia; order Dasyuromorphia; family Myrmecobiidae; genus Myrmecobius; species Myrmecobius fasciatus. Next base: position 59,333 of record JAJPUD010008657.1, on the reverse strand, counting down.
ATCTGGGTCAAAACCTTGAGTTGCCTCTCATATAAGAGCAGCCATCATTAGGGGTTGTGTAAAATTGAGTTAAAAAAATTGAACCCTTATTCAGCCTCCCCTATTTCTTCCTATCACTTTTAGAATTATAAGATGTAATCCATTGTAAATAATATGCATATATACACACAGTGACTTTTTTTTTGCTGAGGTAGTTGGGGTTAAGTGACTTGCCCAGGGTCACACAGCTAGGAAGGATTAAGTGTCTGAGACCAGATTTGAACTCAGGTCCACCTGGCTTCAGAGCTGGTACTTTATCCACTGTGCCACCTAGCTGGAAAAAAAAAACCCAACAACTCAAAAAACAGTTTCATTACCACTTTTCCAGATTTATCTTAAATAGGTTTATATGCTGTGGAATTTGTAAGGATGCAGTTTGATGTCAAGAGAGAGGTAGCTACACAGGATTAGTAGAGTCAGCTTTGGAGTCACAGAGGTAAAGGCAACTCTAATTGGATTAGTAGAAACAATTGTTATATTTTCAGTTTTGATTGTCTGGCCTTGAGAAACTGATAGAGACTATTTTAACAATGCAGATTAAACTTAATTTTGTTTTTGTTTTTGTTCTTTTTATTTTACCCAGAGAGCTGGTTATTAGAAAATTTAGCACTAAACCCTTGCAAAGGCCTGGATTCAAAGAATGACCGATTTAATGAATACTAGCTTTGTGGTCATGAGTAACTCACTGAGCCTCTCAAGTACCCAGGCAACTGATTCTTTAAGAATATGTTATAAATGGGGGCAGCTAGGTGGCGTGGTGAATAGAGCACCAGCCCTGAAGTCAGAGGACCTGAGTTCAAATCTGGTCTCAGACACTTAACATTTCCTAGCTGTGTGACTCTTGGCAAGTCACTTAACCCCAATTGCCTCAGGAAAAAAAAGAATATGTTATAAATGAGTGATTGATCTGATTCCAAACCTATGTATCATCCTCATCTGCTCTCAATGGTAAAGTCATGCTGATTTTGCCTTTATATTATTTCTCATGGGCTCCTTTATCTCCTCTGATATTGCCTCCAGCCTAGTGCACTTTTCTCACCTCTTGTTGTTCAGTCACTTCAATTATAACCAACTGTTCTTGACCTCATTTGAAGTTTTCTTAGCAATGATACTGGAATGGTTTGTCATTTCCTTCTACTGTTTATTTCATAGATAAAGAAACTTAGGCAAACTTCTTTAAGTGATTTAACCAGTGGCACACAGGTAGTGTCTAAGGCCAGGTGTTGACCTCAGGAACAAGAGTCTTCCTGACTCCAGACCACCAATTCCATCCACTGTCCCATCTAGCTATCCTCCTCATCACCTCATTTCTAGACTATTTCATAACCTGCTGATTGTTCTCCCAGCCTCATATTCTTACCCACTTCAGTCCAGCCTCTACACAGCTATCAAAGTATCTTTAAAATAAAATCCATACTTGACCAAATCATCTCCATATTCCATCTAATCCAGTGATTCCTTAATACCTCTGAGATAAAATATAAAAATCCTCTATTTGACTTTCAAACCCCTCATAACTTAACCTTATGTTACTTTTCTGGTTTTACATCTTAATCCCCTCCATTTCCTAAGCAAACTAAAAATACTGGCCTTCTTGCTCTTTCTTTCAAAGAACATGCCACCTTCCAATTCTAATCCCTTTTTCTGGCTTACTTAGGTTCCCAGAAAATTCTTACTCATCATCTCTACCTCATGGCTTCCCTGGCTTTCTTAAAGTCTTAGCTAAAGGTCTACCTTTTATAAGATCCCTCAGAGACTATTATTAATTCATCCTCAATGGATCATTTTATCCATGGTTGTTTGCACTAGGGTAAAATTAAATATAGCCCTCAAAGCTGTCAGTGAATTGAGGTGGGGGTATCTGCCCAAGTACATGAGAACTTTCCCCAGTGAGATGAGTAAATGAGAACAATTTCTTCTAATGAATGGCCCTAAAGGGGGCTAATGTAGGCACCATGGAGTACTTAGAGCTTGGAAGATGCCAAGATTATCTGCTGCATCTTGGGCCATTGCCAGTTGTCCTGATTTTTGTCTTGCCAATGGATTTCAAACACTGGAAGAGAGAATAAGGGTGACAATTCTGTGCAACTCTGCCTTACTTACACCAAATTCACACTTAATAAAGCAAGATATCCCTGTGATGTCATTGGTCTTTTTTGAAATGAAGGATGAGTAACAATAATAATCTCCCCCATGAGACTATGAGCTCCCAGAGATCAGGAACTGCTATTATTTTTTGCCTTTCTTTATATTCTTAGAACAGTTGGTGGCAAATAATAAATGCTTCATAAATACCAGTTGACTAATGTGGGTGACTTAATTAGCAAAAGGAGTTTCTACTTCTATTAAATCATAGTATAGTCCAAAGAAATCATGATTCTCATCTTCCTCCTTATCATCAAGTAGCATGTCACTAAGGAACAGAATCTACTAGGGAAGTCTCTAAGGATTCCGTATTTCCTCTACAGAAGAAAAAGGAAAAGTCTATCTAGCTGAAAATAATTGAGTTACTTTTCTTTAGACCATACCTCAAAGAGTACAAAACATTTGAAAGATAAGTTAAAAGCTATTAAAAGCAATTACTAGACATTTTAAATCTTAGTCTGAAATAATTACTGTCTATATTGTGTTAACTTGTTTCCTTAAGGCAATGAGTTAAAGAGGAAAGATAGAAGAACACTTGGCTTTGAATAAATGTACAAATGAATGAATGAATAAGCCATTTATCAAACATTTATTTTATGCTAAGCATTGGGAATACAAAAAAAAAAAAAAGATATTTCCTTCTATCAAGGAGCTTAAACCCTACCAGGGAAAATGATCTATATGGAATATTCCAGTATAAGTTATATGAAAATGTCCATAAAGTACAGTAGGAAGGCAGATGAAAATAGCTTTTTAATGTCATTTCTACTGATCAACTTTTATTTTTCTCTAATATTGAACTATTTGAAGCTGAACTGGAAACTGGTTATGCTACAGTCAGTTCAGACCTCTAGTTTAGGAAAGCTGATTGTTAAATTTTGCTGCTATAAATCAGTACTTGATTATTTTGTTGAATACCTGGATTTAATGAAATATTAGTAATGCAGATTAAACTTAAAAGTATTTCCTTTATGTTTTGATCGTAATTTTATTTGTTTTGGAAAAAAATTTCTTAAACATTTCCTAGCATGACTCTGGCTGGAAGCATTGCTATTCAAAAGGTTTTTTGATAAAGGCTACTGGAAAATGCCAAGAAAACTTCCTAGATGGTGCAGTTAATAGGTTTGTGAAGAGTTGGACATGGCTGAATGACTAAACATATAGCTATCTATCTATCTATTTATATCTATCTATCTATCTATCTATCTATCTATACATACACAAATACATACATACTGAACCGTAGCCATCAGAGTAGGAGGGGGATGTTGGTCAGTGTGCTATTGTTTTTATTTACCTAGTCTACTCTCCAGCCTATCCCTCCCTTAGAATGGGTGAATATTTCACGTAGGTTGATTTGCCTGATCTTTGAGTGGTAGTTGAAACTGGCTCGGTTCCACAGAAATTTCCTTCTAGAACAAAGGCTGTAAGAGCTGAGCCAGGAAGCAGAACCATTGTTCTGAGCATGGAAGGAGTGTACAATTTCTGCCTGTTGATGGCACTTGTCTAGCCCTCATTGCTGATTGTGATGAGAAAGACCAGTCCTTTTTCCAAAATAATTTTTCCCCTCAGTGATGACTATGAGAACTGAGCTAAAAGCAGATCCAATGTTTTGGGTAATAGTACTATTCCTTAGGCTACTAGGTTCTGGGACTTAGATTTTCTCAGTCTCCTGGCTCCTCTCCATGCTTTCTGACTCTTTTTCCTTTGTCCTCAGAAAAAATTGTAGCTTTTGTCTTAAGCCTTGGACCTTGCCAGGATGATCTGGACAAAATCTGAAAACCATCTGGTTATATAGAGTACTGAATATTAATCTGGGTAAATGACACCTAACCATCTGGATGTATGTCAGAAACTATCTGAACCACATCAAAACTCTAAATCAGTAAAGTCGAAAATACACTGGAAATTTCCTAGGAACAAGATCTCAAATTTCTGGCACTTTCTGTTTTTATTTTAACTGAAACTTAATGTTTTAAAAAAATCTACTTATTCAAATATTTCAAAATCACCAAACTGTTTGATTTCTTCAAAGTTTTGATTAATTTTTCATCTGTGAAAATGAAAGTTTAGAGAAACAGGAAGGCTCATTTTTTCCAGCCTCTAATAAAGCTTCACCATTACTGTACTTTTGAATTTTCCATTTCTTCGTATTTGCTTGTCTGAAACACAGCCTTAGCCTTTTTTAAATGCATCTCTTGGCTTGTACAGATGTTTAAAGTAAAAGCTGCCACTTCCAAATGCTTTCACTGCTATCTCTGAGAACTCTTACATCTGGGTCAAGTATATTAAATCATATTTAATGTTATACTTAGACTTTCTTCTTTTAAAAGATGCAGCAGCACTTTGGATCCACAAAGTTAAGAACATCCTGAGTTAGCAACAGCTGCTGCTGAAATGATGATCAGCTTTAAGTGCATGGGTTGGATGAAAACTTACAACTCAGAAGATCACTGGGAATGGTTCATATCAGCTTGCCAGTCTAAAGCAAATCTTAACCTATATGTTATCTAGAAGGTCTCTCTTTAATTGAGGATGGTAAACATTTTGTAAAGAGTTGTAAGAGGTACCTTTGGTTCTATCAGAGAAGACTTAGGTCTGATTCAAGATATATAGAGAAATTATGGATGCAAATGTAAAGATTATATATGCATAAATATGAATTCATGTATGTATTTATATGTAGTTTGAAATATTTATTTATGCAGGTACAAAGATATATATGTGAATGTGTGAGTATATGTGTATACATATACTTACATACACACTATACACATATGTATATATGATTGTGCTTTAATATAGAAAAAGTACTTTACAAATATTGCATCTTCACAAACAGCCCTAAGGGGGGGCATATAGTTCTTTAATCTTGACAAAGTATTTTATAAATATTGTATTTTCACAACAATATTAAGGGAGCAGGTGCAGTCTTGGAAGGAACCAAAATTTGTCATAATTTTGCTTCCAAAATAATAACAGCATATTAAGGATTTCCTGTATATCTAAGAGAAAGGGCATAATGAAAGGTTGATCAGCAGCAGCTTTATTTGACTATAATCTCAAGTGAGTTAACCCTGGCTAAAGAATTCAAGGAATTGAATGCATCCTTGAAATATCAAGAGTAACAATGAATTGTACTGAATTGTATTTAACATGATTCTTGTTTATTTCTCCAAAAGTGTAAAATTACAGAATTTATGATAATAGAAAAAGTCAATAAGTGACAATATTTATCACAATTTTTAAAATGCTCCGGGTAGAATCCCTACTGTCTGATTTTGGTTGACTTAAATTAACTTTCCATTGATAGAAACCAAAATGCCTGTAAGCTTAATAAATAATATTGGGTGGCAACAATGATCTTGAGAAGTCACAGGAGGAGAAAATCCTTCTTTGGAGCTTTTTCTACAATTGTGATAAACATAGTAGGCTGTCTCAGCAGCAACAGCAACACACAGGTTTCAGTTTCTCTTTGCAGTGAGATAAGAGGATCTTAACCATTGGCTATGAGCACTGCATTTCCTATTTCACGCTTAGTGCATAAAACTTTGGTTAGCACTCTTCAAATGTCATGGATTCTTTAACATGAAAGCTACCATTGCTCTTACATATACACACAAACACACACACACACACACTCACTGGTCTCCATTCCTCCAAACAGACTGTCTTATGTAAATTTCTTTTAAAGACAATAACTAAAGTGATCTTCAAAATAAGAAACATTTACATTTAGAAATGAAAGTACATATTTTTGATGAGTTTCACATCATCATATTCTGGTAACCTTATAAAGGGTATTCAGAAAAATATTCTATTCAGAAATTCATGAAATAGCATATCTAAAATGTCAGTAAATATCAAATTGAAACTTTTTGTTTTGTTTTAGAATTTTATGCACCTAGAACTGAACAGATAGGAAGAAGGGGAGAGATAGAGATAGATTATATACATACATATATGTATGTGTATATAATATACATATTTATATAAAGAGAGTGAGAGAAAGAGAGTCAGAGACAGACAGAGACAGAGATAAGCAGACAGAGAGGCAGACACAGACAGACTGATAGGTCTAGACAAAAACCAAGTTTAAATAGCTGCACTAAGACTTTTTTTAACATTATATATATATTATATATATATGAAAATGGATTTGTGATTTCATTGGTATAAGGAACTCCTAGTGAGGAAGTCCCCTGTTTTTTGTATGTGCATTATATATTTTTATGTATTTATGCATGTTTATAGACATTTATGTATGCACACACCCATTTGGTAAACACTGTTCTTAGTGGGAAAATATAAGGCAATGTTCAAGGCAGAAAAGACAAACTCAAAGTTTGTTTCTTACATATATTGATTGGATCCATATGATACCAATTTGCATTGGCAGAGGCAATTGAATTTCCCTATGGCAATGAAATAATACCATACCATACAAAAATATATACCAATTCTCATTCATTGATCTAAGGTTAAATTATATCTCTTCAAGTAAAATTCTAAATAGGGGCCATGTCCAATTGATAAGTTTCTGCCACATGTAGTAAAAGGCTATCTTTTTCCATGGACCACTAAGAGTAGCTAGAACTGCTCAGATTATAGCTGTGTTTATGTTCCTGCACTAGCAACCCCCAAAATGTTTCACCATTATGGTCCATTTCTACAATGTCATTTTTTCAAGATGTTCTGAATATCTCAGCACTGAATGTTTTGGGAGCAATCAATTCATTGAAATAGTGGACTTTTTTCCCCCTAGAGAATATGTTGCTATATAATGTCTGTCTATCTGAAAATTAGAATTACTTAAATCAGTTTGAAAAAGAATAGATGAAAAAACATAATTCTTGGCTTGAACCAAAAAGAGTATTTTAAAATCTCATTTTCAAATTCTAGACAACTATAATCATGTTTATCTCTTCCCTCATGGCCCCATGGCTAAAAAGAAACATCACACACCACATATTTCTATATCCAGAACCTTTTTTTATGTTGTAACCATCTCCAAGGTTTTTTTGTAGATTAGAGAGCCAGTGAAACTCATTTCTCCCCTTTGAGTTTAAGAAGGTAAACTATCTTTCCACTTGGATGCTGCTACCAGCTCTATCTTCCCCAGTATTCTCTCCTATTTGGAGAAAAGTTTCCTCTAAAAACTGCACAGTCTGCATTCAGGATAAGGAATTATCAGAAAAGGAAAACCAATCATATCTTGCCATCTGCTGACCTCCCACCAGTGCAAGAGGTAGGAAAAGAAAAGAAACAAAAACCTCCCATAATAACTCAGACAGGTGTTTTTCCAATGTATATTGCCTCCTCTGACTCTGTGAAGAAAGGAAATAGAAAAGGAAGAAGAAAAAGAAAATGTATAATCTAACCCAGGGTTATTCAGCTATTTAGAGGCAAGATTTCATTCAGGGCATTCTGACTCCAAGTCCAAAACTCTCTCCACTGTAACACTTAACTATAAAAAATAGATAAAAGTATATTGGGAGCCCACACCAGGACAGAGTCATGAGTCACCCAACTGCAGGGCTACCCTAGCCAAACAACCTGATGAGTTCTCAGGAGAGGTGAATTAATCTCAATGTGAAACAGTCTACTCTTTTTTAGGCTGCTCAACCTAGGCAATTTAGGAGAGGAAAATGTTTACCAAGCTATTTATTCTCATGAGGCTAACATTTCTTGAGCATGTACTGATGGGCAGAATAATATGTTACGTACCATGATTGATAGATATAAACTCTAGCTAAGCCAGAGTCCTTGCCTACATGGAGTTCATAGTCCTTTACTGATAAATTTAGGTCATCTAGTTTTCTTCATGAGACCATGCTATTTAGATTATCATAAAATATTAGTGCAAATTTGGATTAGGAAACTAATTTTTATTGTAACTTTTGACAGTACTGTTTTGCAATTTCACCAATGGAAAGCAGTGTGGTATGATGCAATGTTCACTCACTGCATTAGGTATTACAAATCTTGGATTATATAGCCCTCACTCAGGTATTTATTATGAGTCTGATTTGGGGGCAAGTTGCCTAACATCTAGCAACTAGATGGCACACTGGAGAAAGTGGTGAGTGTGGAGTCAAAAAGTTTCATCTTCAGGAGTTCAATTCTGGCCTCAGACACTAACCCCTTAGCTTCCTCATCTTTAAAATGGGCTGAATAAGAAAGTGGCAGACAGCTCCAGTACCAAGAAAATCCCATTTGGGATGAAAAAGATTGAGACATAAAGAAACTGAAAAACCAGTGAACAATAAGCCTGATGTCTGTGAGCTTTATCCCCCAAAGATAATTAAAAAGTGAATTCCATTAAAATGAGGATCTATGTTTCTACCTTTCTTTTCCCTAACATGGAGTATAGTTCCTGACATAAGGGAAGCAATTATATATGATCAACAGAATCTTTTCAGTTAAATATGTATATGTGTCTGTGATTTTAAATATTATTTTGGACTTTATCAAGAAACTCTCTTGTATAAATAAGGTGATTTTTCTTAATCAAAACTTCTAGGCTCCACAGAGTTGTAGCTTTACTCAATTCACTTTATTTTCAGTAGAATTTTTGTTAAAATAATGCATTGACATATTGAAATGTTCTTGAGTGTCAATAGCCACTTAAAGCTCTGAAATAATTATCCTATTTGAGGAGTGTAATCCTAAAACCCTTAAATGATTCTCTATTATGATTATCATCTATACACTTAATTATATAAGCAAATTAAGGTTTTTAGGGAATGTGATTCATAAGGAACATATCAAAAGGAATATAAGCTCTCTAGTACTTACAATATATTTAAGAAACATAAACTCTGTTTTCTGAAGGGAAATGGCATAGATTGTCTACATTTAAGTTTTAATAGTTTGCATTCATTCTGTACGTGCAAAATGTGTACTCAAATGGGAGTGGACATAAATTATTTAACAGCCATTCATGTCTACTACATGTCATTCATATCTTAAGAAGAAATGTTCAAATATTGTCCTTATCACTATTTACATTGATCTGCTCTTCCCACACTTATCCCTTTCCCTCTCAGTGATATAACAGGGAATGATACAGGAAGTATTCCAAAAGTACTACATTGACCAGCAAATTGTATAGTGAATAGATAGGGAAGTTGTCATAGAGAACTGCCTATCACAGGGATCACACACACACACACACACACACACACACACACACACACAATCAATCAATGGTTTCTCTTTGAATGATGAAGGACTTAGAAAATTTTATTAGAAAATAATTCCCTAAAACAACCTTTCAAAAACTTAAAAGCTAAAATTTCAACCCAAAGTAATTTTTCTCAAATCTTCATGGCTATGGAAATACTATGAACCAAAATAATGACCATCATTTGCTTTTAAGATTGAAAACCATAACTTGGTTAAAGAGAGGCATAAATGCACATTACATAAACCTTATTCAATATTACTACAAGATAATTACTTTTTAAAAAAAATTTCATGGTTTATCACTTTACTCACAGTGATTTTGAGCTTTACTTAGAAGAAACAGTTATAAAAATATATGTTTAAAATCAGTTCAGCAAATTGTATTTTGGCTTTCAAGAAATTATGCAAGTAACTAAGAAGAGCTTAAGTTTCTGGGAAGAAGTGAATTTTGGAGATGTATTAGATAAAATTATTACATATAATACACCATCTTTCTAAATGCACAAAACATGTCAAGATGTAATTCCTGCCCAAAGAATCATGATAACAAATTTTTTCAGTGACTAAACATGTTCTCCACAAACAGAAAAAAATTTATTGCATATAAAGGCTATGTTTCTAGAATGGTTCTATTATATAAGATTTTCTTTTCAAATATCATCATATATAGAAATATATTGTTCCTATCTATCTGCAATTTATAATGGGATTATAAAAATGGGAGAAACTTAATAATTTGAGATTTCTAAAGCTGTGCCTTGTACTAACTTTTTTATCCCCATCACACAAAAAAATTAAGTTTCAGGGGAACAGAAAAGAAAATTTAAACATTTCATTATGAGAAACAATAAGCACTATTGAGATGTTTAACTTGCCACAAATAAATGACAATATATCATTGGTTAGAAATAGATGATTGCAATTCCTCCACAATTGATAAGTTCTTCTAAAATTGAACTACTCAAACAGATTTGCCAGAATACATCTGAAAAAGAAACTTCACGTGCATTGGAGAGATGGCAAACATGTTGGATCAGTGTAGGGAATTCTGCCCCCCAGCCACTACATTGAGCAGACAAGCATTTCATATGGCAGCTCCCAATGAATAGAAGGCATTTTCCACTTTTTGTTTTCCTTCTTTTGAATTTTAAGATGTAATGCTGGCAACAATTTATCCTGAAAGTAAGAGAAATCCCCAAACATTTAGTTGCAAACAGAATTTTTTAAATATAATCCATATTTGAAGTATGAAAGAGAAAAAAAAAATGTTTTGTACAAGTTTTCTATGAGACTATTTCTTTGACATTACACATTGAGAGAATGTTTAAAAAATCGCATAAATAATAGAAAACACATTACTATTTCCTTCTGGGAATTTCCATTGAAGGGAAATAGAGAAGTATATAATATACCTGAACCATTCCTTGGTTTCTATAGGGAAATATTACCAAAAAGTACAAGCAGAATAACAACAGTGGAGCCCAACTCATAAGGACACACACTTGAATCCAATATATATCAAATCATTCCTGACACCTAAGTCTCACCTCCTAATAAAAAGCTAAATAAATAAATGCATGTGAATATACATGTATACATACATGTATATATGTATGTTTATATATATGTATATATATATATATATATATATAAAGCTTTGTATAACTAGAATGGCATAATTTCTGCTTCATACCCCCTCTTCCCAAAACAGGCTATCAAGAAAGTACTAGGTGTGAATAATAGGATGATCAGATTAGTTAATATAGGAAGAAAAGGAAGGAAGGAAAGAAGGAAGGAAAGAAGGAAGGAAGGAAGGAAGGAAGGAAGGAAGGAAGGAAGGAAGGAAGGAAGGAAGGAAGGAAGGAAGGAAGGAAGGAAGGAAGGAAGGGAGGGAGGGAGAGAAAGAAGGAAGGGAGGGAGAGAAAGAAGGGAGGGAGGGAGGGAGGGAGGAGAGGAAGGAGAGAAGGAGGAAGGGAGGGAGTTCGAAAGGCAGAGGGAGAAAGAAGGAAAGACACAGACAGAAGGAAAGAGAAATATACTATAGTACAAGGTTTTGATCTTTTGCAAACTTTTCAGTCCCCTCCTGTGTATTCCACGTTGTTTAAATCCAACAAGTTTACTGGACTATCTGTTTGGGAATCCTTATGTCTCCTTTGTTTTCTTCAGTTCTAACTGAAGGATTAGTTGGACTATTGCTTCATGCTTGGATAATGTGGTTAATCCTTTCCAGTTTCATTATTCTAATCATTTTCAAACTTACTCTCCTTTGCCTCTTTGGCACCAGGCAAAATCTTTTGCCTTTGTGAAATGGCATATACTGAAAATGCAGAGCACCTTTTTTCTCCTCCCTTTTCCCTAGCCTTCATTTGAAAGGCCTATTTGGCAGCTGGGTTCAGCGTATGTTTCAAAACTACGTAGATAGAAGGGCCTTTGGGAGATGATGCTTTGCATCAGCCTGTCTTCTCAGATCAGGCCAGACTTTTTAGATTTTCACTTCCAATAGTATTCTATCCATAATTTCTGTAGTTAATTGCCAGTTCTAAATGTATGTGCCACAGAACGACCCCAAAACTTTGAAAGATCTCATTTTCAGTGTCCCTCTGGTGATATGATATAGTTTGCAAGAAAAAGATATGTTGGTCTTACATGCGTTCCACACATTCCCTCTGATTTCTATGTCATGTTTGCACAGTTTATGGATAATAACGTTTTTTCTATCCGCACCATTTCAGGTTCAATGTAGCTAATAAAAATCAACCAGGATTGTTTCCATTTCCTACCAAATACTTTTGGAATACATTGCAGTTATTCAGAAGATGAAAATATATTAGGATGATGCTAAGGGCACTATGGATTGAATATAAAAGGTGATCTGTGAGACAATATGTAACCTGCAGTTTACCATTATGTAATTATTGTATAGCTCAGACATGATCAATGAGCATTAGCATATTTTCCGGTTCCTTTAAGTCTTTAAATTAACTTCTTAGTTAGTCCTGACAAACTCTTAGTGTACCTTCCAGCTCTGAAATCCTGAAATGTATGCTTCCCACAGCAGTGGAAAATAAATTTTATATATGTATGTGTGCATGTTTGTATACACATGCTATACACATGTACACATGTATGTGCATACACACATATTAGTTGTATTGGTTGTAATATGCAAATATGTGGTTTCACATATATGTGTATATTTGTGTTTGTATGTGTGATGTGTGTGATGTGTGTGTGTGTGTGTGTGTGTGTGTGTGTGTGTAGGCTCTATAGATATTAATACCCTTCTGGAACTGCACTATGTAATATAAACAAATAAGCCTTCTCTTTGTTCCTCACACAGAAGTCTATATCTCTTATCTCTGTGCTTTTGTATGAGCATTTCCCCTTTCCTGATATGTGTTCCCTCTTCTTCACCTTTCAGGCTGAAACTCAAGTCACACTTTATGTGTAAAACCTTTCTTGATATTACCAAATGCTAGGCCCCACTAATTTCTGTTTTATATTTAACTAAATTGTATTTACTTATTTTCTTTAAATTTATTTGATTTTTATTTATATATGTGTACTTGTTTTTCTCCTATTATAATATAAATTTCTTTTAAAATTGCTTCATTATTTTGCACTTATACCCTCTACATTAATCTGACTACCTGGGAAACAGTAAGATTAATAAATGTTCCTTGATTGACTGGAATGGCAGATACAACATCAGAATATCCTTTATGGAGCAATATGCATTGAAAATCTTTACATGATACATAGAGATTTTTGTTTTTGTTTGTTTGTTTGTTTGTTTGTTTCCTGAAGATTGAAATACATTTTAAGAAGCTTCATAGAATGCTGTTAGATGTAAGCTTTGGAAGTGATTTTCCAGTTTGGAGAATATATGTCATACTAACAAGTGATAATACCAAATGGCCCCAAAGACTTTTAGGTTATATAATTACAAACTATGGATAAGATGTTTAAGTAAAAATGGTAAGAGTTTGTTTTTAGGGGGTGCTTCTTGTGTAAATGAAAATTAACGGGTTTTTATTTCATTAGAAGAAAGTGAGGCTTCTTCTAACATTTCTTTTTTTTTTTAATTTTGCTAAATATTGTTTGAAACTCTTCTCTAACAAAAATAAACTTTTGTAATTTTATTGCTACTGTATACAAAAATAAAAAAGGCTTAGTAAAATGAAGAAAAGATACATTTTAAAATAGATATTTGACAAAAAATCATATATGAGATATTTCAAATATGATTATTTTCTGCTTTGTGAATCAGTAAATATGGAGAGACCCTTGATTTATGGAGCAGATGGCAGAAAATCAATTTTTAAGTTTATATATGTGTATATATACATATATGTGTATATGTAAATCTCTAGGAAATTCTCTGATGATATAACTAATCATCGAATATGTGTATATTTTTAATTCATTTTTTTCAAGGATAGCTTTGATTTCCTAATCATTTTCACTATTATTAAAAGAAAATTTGACTCAATAATACAAGCTTTTCATAAATTAACATTTTAAGATTTGAAAATTCTATGGCAAGGGGCAGCTAGGTGGCGCAGTGGTTAGAGCACCAGCCCTGAAGTCAGGAGGACCTGAGTTCAAATCTGGTCTCAGACACGTCCTAGCTGTGTGACCCTGGGCAAGTCACTTAACCCGAATTGCCTCAGCAAAAAGCAAAAAAAAAAAGCAAAAAAAAAAAAAAAAAAGAAAGAAAAAAAAAAGAAAATTCTATGGCATATAGAATCATACATCCACAAAGGAACCAATTTTATGTTGAATTTTTTTTTATTGATATGGGTGTGATTCAGTGGGGGGGCGGGTGGAAAAGTGCAACAGATTGACAAGATGTATTGTATTTTGACATATCTATCACTGTTATTATTGTTTTTAAGCCACCTGGTTGGATTTGCACTTGCTGTGTCAATCACTTTTATTTGGAAGCTAATGAGGCAGCAAAGTTGGGAATACACATTAGTGTCTTTTTTAAAGTAATAGTAGATTGACTAATCATTGATGTGAAGGTCTGGAAGGGGCCTTTGAGGCTATCAAGTA
>JAJPUD010008657.1:14903-39903 GCA_023553655.1 Myrmecobius fasciatus | reverse complement strand
CAGGAAGTGTGAGAGCCCTTAGGGGAGATGGGGAGCCCAGCCCAGACATTGTCAGCAGGTTCCCTCTGGGCTGAAGGGTCTTCTACCTCACCCAGATTTCCCCCACTATTTGTGGCCCTCTACATCTGGACAATTCACTTACCTCCTCTGAACCTCTAATTTGGCACCTGTAAAATGGATATAATAATGGTATCTACATCACAGAATTGTTTCCAGGATAAAAATGAGACAATGTAAAGCACTTTGCAAAGTTTGAAGTGCCATATAAATATGAGCTAATCATCTCTTTGTTATGTGTGGATGATTTCAGGTTCTGTCTAATGCCTTAGTATTTTTTTTCTGATCTACTCTGTTCTTTGATTGATCATATACAAGGATGCCAGATTACTTTGTAAAACAATCCTGATTCTATCATTCTGCTTATTACACTTATATTTAATGGCTCTTCACTCTTGGCAGAATAGCATTACTGCCTATTAATTCCCTATACATGCTCTACAGCCTGACAAAAAAAATCCTGCATTTTCCAAGCACGTGGAGCATTCTCCCATCTATATATGTATCTAGATACTAAAATTCTATACGGGGTTCCTCCTGATCTGAACCCTAATGTCACCTCATTCATGAACCCTTCTCTGCCTACCCAAATGGTGGTGAGCTCTGTCTCCAAAGCAATTTGTGTTACTTTTGACACTTTTCCTATTTAACTAATTGAGTATGTATTACATGATTACCATATTCCAGGTAATGCATTTATGCTCTACAAACACAAAGAAAAAAATAGTCTCTGTCTTCAAAAAACTTATACTATATAGCAGGAGATGGGATAATGAACAATATGTATGTAGATAAGTAAAGATAAAAAGAATACTAATGAATTGGGGAAAGTTGGGAACACTAACTGGTGGGAATCTAATTCCTTTTGAGTATAGGTTATACATCCCTTAGTTTTCTAGCCCCTCCTACATAGTAGGCCAACAATTCAACATTTAATATTTACATTCTGTATAGTATTTTAATTTGTAAAAACTTTCAGTTATATGATTTCTTTCATCCTAATGCTGAATAGTTCTCACAAAGTGTTCATTCACTGAAGTCATGAAGTTAAATTTAAAGCCATCTACTATCTAGCTTTCCTGTCTTATTTCACATCAATCACATTCATACACTCAATTTCCCTCTCCAAACCAGCCCACTAACTTGTTGACTATCTTTACACAACAGTTTCCACCTCCATGCATTGACAGCAGTCATCATCCACAATCTCTTAAAAGCAGCATCCTCATCTGTGCATCTCAAAACTCATACTTTCTTTCAAGACTCAGACCAGAGTGTATTTTATCCATGAAATCTTCTTGAATTCTCTCCTTATTTTACTGTTCTCCATCCTCATATTCTTTTTTTTTTATTTATAGTGTAATTGTAATTTGCCAATAGTTTCATATAAGCTTACTTAAGGCAATAAGATCAGTCATTGTCTTAAACTTCTTCTAGTCCCTTCTGCAAGGAATGACTCAGATATTCATTGAATTCACAAATAAACAAGAATTACCATGCTATATCAAGCTTTGCAATTCTTATGTGTCATCACTGAATGGAACTAAACTTTCTAGATACTGAGAAGAGGATGCTTGCCTGAACTAGTCTAAACTGAATATGAATGTTTGCTTCACTGGGCCAGAGAAAAAGACAAAGGAAACTGCAACACGCAGGAATTAATTTCTCTGGAAAAGACTGTGATTAAGAGCATCATTTCTTAAAAAGTGTTTGTCTTCATTCCATTCCAGTAGATTTTGCCTATGAAAATTTTATACTATTCCAAGAACTAAATGTATGCATTATATTAAATAAATAGTCATATAGTAGAAACAACTATGGCTCTTAAGTCAAAAGGCATGGCTCCCTCCAAGTGCTGACTTTGCCACTCACTATTTGTATGATTTGTTTCTGAGGTGAAATGGATTAAATAACTTTCCCAGGTCATAGAGCTAGTATGTGTCTCAGACTGAATTTGAATTTAAGGCTTCCTGCCTCCAGGGCCAAGGCACTATCTATCACACCCCCTAGCTGCCCCTTCTTTTTGCGATTTTTGGCAAGTCACTTAATCTTTCTAGGCCTCAGTTCCCTTACCTAATAAATAAGTTTTTATTATATGACCTCTATGATTATTTGTAATCCTAAATATATTATCCAAAGTTTGCAATGAAGCTTTTTAATTCTAATGTCATATTTATAGTTGTATCATTTCAGTCTTATCCAACTCTTCATGAACCTATTTTGAAGTCTTCTTGGCAAAGATAATGGAATCAGCAGCTCAGGAGTAAGTGATTGGTAACAGTCACAAAGGTAGAGAATGTCTGAGGCCATATTTGAAATCATGAAGATGAGTGTTCCTGATTACAGGTCTAGTACTCTATCTGTTGTGCTATATAGTTGTTTGGTGTAGTTAGCTACACTTGCTGTGTAATCTTAGCAATGAATCTTAATCCCCCTAAATCTCAGTTTGCTTATCTGCAAAATGGAGGTGCTAATAACTACCCTACCTACTGCATAGGGTTGTTGTGATGAACGAAATAAGACATTATATGAGAAAGTTCATATAAATTATAAAGTACCATACAAATATTATTCATAGCAATTAATACTTAGAAATATAATTTTATTATAATAGTTATATTATCCTGCTTCTAAAATATTAAGGCAGGGTATTCAACTTTTCTAACTATGAAGCATTTATAATCTTGCATAGAATGAGATCAAATATAGCTTTTCTAATGCAATTCAGGGTTTGTTTGTTTTGGGTTTTTTTTTAACTAGAAATGTTGACCTAGGAAACAATCATGTGACAATCATAAAACAAATCATCAAAGGGCAATTTATAAGCCAAATTGCATTATTCATGATTAAACCCACAAGTTCAGTTCTGCAAATCTATTATACTTAGTATATTTTTGCTACTCATTATTTTATGTGTATATGATATAGGTGAATATAAAATTTATATCTGATCACCCTCTCCACTTATTCCCTATTTTACTATATGCTAGAATCCTTTGGAGGGGGGGGTCCATTCTGTACTATTTCCTGCTACTCTGGGTTTCCAGGAACCACAGGCATTTTCAACACCCAGATTCCAAACCACAATTTCCTCTTGGTTTGAACATGCACAATCCAAGCTCCCAAAACAACATTGAAGAGTGCCCCATATATAAGAAGAATTCACCCACTTTTTATTCTGCCCTACAAACCAATCACTTCCTATGGTGGAAAATAAAAAAGCCTATAATTGTTTCAACTGGGATAAAATTCAAAGTGGTTCCAAAAGGTACTGATCTTTAAAGTTAATACCATTATGACAAATAGAGCTTAATTTTAATGGAATTAGTAAGAAGCAAATGCAGAACCCTTCATGTAGCATGACCCCAATAAAGATATTTAGAGGAACAGAAATTCACAGCCAAATACAGTGGAGCTATTTAAATTTAGGAACAATAATTTTAAAAAAATACTCACTTGAAAACTCCTGTGCATATAGTGGTCTTCATTCTATGAGTCTTGTTGACTTTCATGGATACTCTGCACATGGACAAGGGTACTCATCTGGGAGCATCTGTCTCAATATGACTAGTAAGTAAGCTCAAGTGAAGGAAATAACATCTCAGGCTTCAGGCAGATACTAATCACCTGTAGGAGGAATTTTCTCCACCAGATAAATACATAATTAGAAAATTGACATATATTATGTTCCTTTGCAAAGTTCCTCAGGGATGTGCTTGTATTCTAACCAAGAGTAGCAGCATACCCAACATAAATGCCAGAGGAATACACCTCCAAATTCAACAAATTATGTAGTTCTAATATATTTGTGAGTTAAAGTATCTAGGCCTCTGTAATTTGATCAGCTATCAAATTTAATTTTAAAGTATGGCAAACACCTTGATAATGTGACTAGAAGCATGCTTAGCACTGTACATTCTATGTGGTTAATTTAGTCTCATGAAACTGAACAAATATTTATTAAGCAACTACTGAAGATAGAATAACCTCATTTTACTAGGGATAATACTACTTATGGCATATGCTTTACAGAGTTCTCATAAGTATCAAATAAGACTATGTATGCAGGATAATTTGTAAAACTTTAACTTTTATACAAGATGTCCCCAAAATCTTAGTGCAGTAGTAAGTTTATTGCACTAAGACATTTGGAACATCTTGTATTATAATCAATTAATATTAATATTTTGATTTTAGAAGTATTATACTTAGGCATTATGTTCCCACTGAAAAGATTTAAAAATGACCCGAAATCTAGAGTTTTTCCACCAATATTTTAGCTCTTAATTACATTTGCTTACATCTCTTTTGCCTTATGATTACAATACTCATTGTACTTTGAACAATGTTTGTCAATGTAGTTTGAATGACTGCATCATCAGATAAAGAACATAAGAAATTGTTGATTAGGAAATGCTCATGAGGTCTTGAAGAGTTGGACATCACTGAAATGACTTAACAACCACAATGAAGGAAGATTGAATATAATTTCAGGGAGGGAGATGACATAGATTAGTGTAAAGGGTACTAAATGAATGAGTCTAGACTGGAGTGTAAAACACTTGAATTTGAGTATTAATAATGACAAACTAGTTAGATGAATGTAGGTATGTCATTAATTTCTATGAACCACTTTCCTTATCTGTAAATTGATGAGTAAATTATGTTGAAAGTCCCTTGATATTTTACATTTCTATTATTTTAAGAACTTGAGTGTCAAGAACAAACAAGAGTGCTTTTTAATATAGTAGGCAGATGGCATGCAATAAATGAACACTGAAAAGGACCAACACTAATTTAAAACAAAAGTTCTCTGATTCCTTCTGCCCTTATTACATTTATCTTTTAGAATCCATTCTTTCTTTCAAAAATGTCAAGCTTCTAACTGAAACTTTTTCCTATCTTACCACATACACATACCTATTCCCTTCTCCCTATCCCACACTTCAGCTGCAAGGGCCTACCGCCTCAAACAAAATAAGCAAATCAAAACAAAATATATTTTGCATTTATTTTGTATGTATTTGTTATCTTAAGAAAAAATATGAATTTAATAATTATTAATAAAAAGTCATCGGATGTACAAAAATAACAAGAAAAAAGATGGTATATTCTCTGGTACCTTTTGGAGTGTGTGTGTGTGTGTGTGTGTGTGTGTGTGTGTGTGTGTGTGTGATCCTCTCCCAGCTTTTTTTTTTTTGGATTGGGGAAAGAGGAAATTCCTTGTTTCAATTGCTATGAAGCATCTATCTCAAATTCATCACATTGAAAATTATTAATATTCCATGTTCTGCATTACTAAATGAAAAAGTAATTTGGTAAGTACCTAATATGTTCCAAGAATTGTTTTGAATACTAAATATTTTATCTTTTAAATAATAATTTTAACATCAATAAACTTACATATTATTATATGTAAAGATCATAGATTTAAAAGATGAGGAGACCTTGAAAATAATTGAATCAGTCAACTCATTTTATATGTGACAAAACTATTATTAAACCAACATCATAAAAATAATGAGCATCAAATAAGGACTTAAACACAGATTCCCTGCATTTTTCTGGTAGCATATTGTTTTTATTTACAAAATAAATATACACAAAATACAAAGTAATTTCTCAGGTAAGTATTGAAATATTGGAAGAGAGAGAGCTGAGAAAAGGCCTCACTTAGGAGTTTGCATTTGAACTGAACTTTGAAGTGATGGGAAATATGACAGTATCCCTGAGGTCACAGGGCCTTACTAGTATTGTAGTTCAGATGATGCTAGCTGCTAGATAAGGATCTGTTGCTCAGTGATAAAAAGATTTCTGAGACTAATGGTGAGGTGCATATCAGACCACTTCTCAGTTCTATCTCTGAGCCATAAAATCAGCCTATCAGTGACATAAAGAACCAGATTTTTCTCTCTTTTCCTATGAATTTGTCTTCTTGTTCCTTTCTTTGCTAAATCCTTTTGGAATTTAGCCCTCTTCAATTGGAATTACAATTATAATAAATTTTGCCCCTTGTCTTGTAGATGGGTTCAGACCTGCAAATTCTTTTGAGACACCTCAGGACACCAGTCTGCGACCCTAACTTTTGAGACTTCCTTCTGAACCTCCACTAGAAGAACAGTAGGTATTCTAAGAGGGAAAGCTTAAGATCTAGCCCAAAATGTGGTGACAGGAAGAAAGTGTAGCCTATATAAAGGTATGGACACAGAAGATGGATTGTCAGGTATTAAGAAGAGTAGGTGATTTGTCTTTCATTGCAAGCCTCTACATCTATTACTTTTCTTTTTTTTTTATTAATACTTTTTATTTGCAAAACATATGTATGGGTAATTCCTAAACATTAACCCTTACAAAGCTTTCTGTTACAAATTTTCCCCCCCTACTCCCCACCCCTCCCCTAGATGGCAGGATATCCACTACATGATAATTATGTTAGAATACTTAAGAAATAGAATATATGTATACTTATTTCCACACATCTTTTTTTGTGCAGGAGAAATCGTATCTACAAGAAAGAATAATCCGATAAAGGAAATACAATGCAAGCAAACCTCAATAGAGAACATGAAGATGTTATGTTGTGGTCCACATTTCACATCCCTCTCTCTGGGTGTATATGGCTCTCTTCACCGAACAATTGGAACTGGTTTGAAGCCATCTATTACTTTTCTAACAAAATAAGTTTTATGTTGAAATCACACATAATAGAGTACAGAGAGATATTATGTAATAAACTTGGCAAGGTTAAGAGTATAAAATGGGGTGTTTTCTCTGCAATCTTGGAGATAATCAAAGTCCAGACAAATTATATTCTCTAATCCAAAAAGAATTAGTAAGTGTTACTGATAAACAAAAGTCAGTAATATTTGAAAGATCATGGAAAATAGGAGTTGTATCACAGGATGGGAAAAAGGCAAATGTTTCAATTTTTTTTTAAAAAGAGAAAACAAAAGGGAAAGAGAACAAAACCTGCAAAGGACAAAAGGTCAAACAAGTGGTCCATTTTATGGAAAATCAAAATGGATTATTAAATGGATTATATCTAGTAAAGGAAGTAGTACTTAAAAAGAGATATGGCTTAATGGATAGGCCATGTTAGACTCACAACATATCCTTTTTTAATAGGATTACTAAACTAGGGTATAAGTAAATTACCTGGACAAAAATTGCCTAAATTTTAGGAAAGATGTCAAAGAAGTTTCTCATAATATTCTTGTGGATAGGAAAAGGGATAAATAATACAATTAGATGGAGATTGTATAGCCATACTCAGATTATAGTTATTAAGGGGTCAATAACAATGTAGCTTGAGATCTCCAAGCTCCTAAGATTTTCAAATAGAGCTCTCTTGCCCCATTGTCCTTGAGCCATTAACAACTACAGTTTTTAATTGCAAAAATTCCCTGTATACCCTCCCAGAATCTTTGGGGAACTAATATTATGAAATTCTTTCTATACAAAAATACAATTGGTGGTAGGAATTGTTAGGACAACTAGGTGTTGCAATGGATAGTGTGCTGAACCATTAGTCAGGAAGACTCTTTTTCCTGAATAAAAATCTGGTCTTAGACACATCCTAGCTGTGTAACCCTGGGCAAATCACTTAACCATGTTTGCTTCAGTTTCCTCATTTAGAAAATTATTGGAAAATAAATTAGCAAATGACTGCAGTATCTTTGTCAAGAAAATCCCAAATGGAGTTACAAAGAGTTAGACATGACTGAAAAATGACTAAATAATAAAGAACTGTGAAGAAGATGGTGATGAGGAGATAGAGATATGAGGTTAACCCATAATTCCTGTTCTTGTAGTATCCTATTTTATCTCCTGGTCAATATTTCCCTGTTTTAAAGTACACCTTTTTAAGAATTTTATGGAGAGAATAAGAAAGAATATGCAGAGCCACTAATCCCCATTCCTTCAACACACACATACACACATACATCCACATACACACACACACATACACACACTGTTTACATGTGTCTATAGTCTCTCAGGAAGTTTTTGATCAAAAAGAACATCAACTGTACAAAGCTTCCAACTGAAAATGTTACAGAACTTTCTAAAACAAATGCACATTCATTTTAAATGAAAGAGAAATATGATTTCAACATAAAGACTTATTTTGTTAGAAAAGTAATAGATGTACAGGCTTGCAATGAAAGAGCACTCTCAGCTATAATTATAGTATTCCCAGGGTGACCCTGTAATGAAAAGTCACCATATTGTTAAGAGTGGGCATGTATACACATTCATACATGTATTTATTTATAACATTCCTTTGCACCAAAGGGACATTCATATTTGCTGACAGCACTCAAAACTATGCAATTATGAAACCATACAACATAATTTAGAATTTCACAAGAAACCAAAACATATATTCACTCTACCATAAAATGCTCTCAAAAATATAAATGTTCTGAGTTACATGTATATTCTTTATGTATTTACATAAAGAAAATATAATTGCTAGGAATTTTAGAAGTCTAGTAATTTAGCTTTTGTCTATAGAAAAACTATTATATATTCACATATGTCATATTCAAATAATCATTGACTGGAATGAACTGTTCTTTAAATGAAGAGACCTATCTATTCATTTCCAATGGCTGAACTAGTCTATAAAGACAGTCATAAAGACTTAAGGAGAAGCTTTAATGTTTCTGGCCAACTCTCTCAGATGATTAACAATTCCTGCAAGTCTTATTCCAGCCCCAAGAGAGCAAAACCACAAATGACTAGAATGCTATGTAGATTTAAGAGTCATTTAATTCTCTTCTAGTTACATCTTTCAAGTTTGAATGATCTCTTTTTCTTCAATCTTTACATATAATTTTAATCATCCAAAAATTTGGTCACCTTGCCTTACTCTCATTTTCTTGCCTTTGTATGTCTTCCATTCCCTCAAATGCATTTCTTTCCTAATCCTGCAATCCCAGATGCTAGTGTTTATCCCATTTGTATTATTGCCCTGTATTATTTTGTATTTAGATCATGTACTATAAATATGATTTATATAGGCATGTGTATATTCTCTCTCTTTACCTATATATCCATATCTATACATATATATATATGTTTATGTATTTACTGCATGATAACAAGTAAGCTGCTCAAGAGCGAAGATTATTGCATATTGTCTTCATGCCTTTAGAGCCTAGCACAGTACTTGGATCACAGCAGACACTTAATACATTTTTATTAATCAGTTTTCTATATCTAATTTGTCTGTTGAACATGTGGATATTTGCATCACCCTATCAGAGCAGTGGCCACTCACAGGCAAGAACACCATTACTGATAAGGAAGCTTAAATCATTTCATTTCTGATTTGGGAAGTTTATCCACCCTTGGGCAATTTGATGGCCCAGGAGCTTACCATATTCATGCTAAATTTAGGGTGGAAATCCAATCCACACTAACCTTAGTATAGCTAAAAACTCCTGAGCTCAAGTGATCCATCAGCTTTTTCTATCCCATGGTAACAGGAATGACAAGTGTGCCCTATCATAACTATCTATAAACTGGGATTTCAAGAAATCAAAAATATGTCTGGCATAAGGATTCTTTTATAAGGCACTGTTTGTCTTGAATATATCGAATTTGAAGGCCAATGCATTAGGAATGATAAAATGTCACAGGGAACAATTCATTTATTGCAGCCTATAGATTATAAACTCTACTGGGGTTTTCCAGTAATTCCAAATTAAATCTGTACTAACCTTCTATTGGTGAAGTCTGATTCCAAAGAGGAAATCACTGATTTTCAGAAGATTTTATTTTTTCCTGAACAGAGGTCAAACTTCACCAATTTGGCATATAGCTTAAAATTCAAATAACGAGAATACCTGGGGGTACCAAGGAAGTAAAATGGGATAACAAATTGGTATGTGAGATAATCTCATACAGTAGACACTTTATAAAATGCTTATCAAATGCTGACTTACAAAAGTCTAGGAAATCAGAGAATTGATCTCCAGAAGAGTGCTCCTGAAAATGAAGAACATAAAAGTGTGTTAGCATCACATTTTAACTATCCCTTAGAATACTATAATTCCCATGTATATTTTGCTCACTACTTGTTATTTGATATTGGTGGATAGGGGGATAATATTATGTACCACCCCCACTTAATTTTAGCAACATAAGGAGGCCTTGGAAAACAATTTACCAATGTGCCACAAAAAATAAACTGAAGAGAAGAGGCTGCTTTCTGTTGTTAACAGTTTTAGACTTGAAGAATGAAGATTGAAGAACGACCTTGGCACTGAGGCAGTGTCCCTCATAATTTGGCATCAGACATGAAATGCAAAAAAATATGATTTTTGTCTCCAAATTTCAAAAGGTTCAGTGAAACAGTCTCTAGAGACTCTACTTAGAAAGATGATTTGATAAGTAGTCTGATTCTAACAGAAGCAATAAAATGGAGCAATAAGATTTTCACAGGATTTTTTTGACTTCTTGGGTCTCTTCCTGACAAGTAAAGCAAAGCAGCCATAGTTGGTAATGTTAGTATTATGTTCTTCCCTTCAAGGTTTAAGAATAACTGTCATTTAACTCTCTATTTCTGTCCCTGATGTCTTTCTCTCTTTCCCTCCCTCCTGCTTTCCTCTCCCTCTCTTTCTCTCTCTCTCTCTCTCTCTCTCTCTCTCTCTCTCTCTCTCTCTCTTTCTCTCTCCTCCTCCCTCCCTTTCCTCTTTTAAATATGTGTGCTAGGATCTGACATATTAGCTCATGAAAAAGTCCAATTGGGCCCAGGAGATATAATTTAATTTAATTTCATCTCATTTCTCAAAATCTCTGTGTGGGTTATGGGTAAGACTTATACCCTCAAAACATAAAAATCAATTGTGATTGATGTAGAAATCTAAAAATGAGTTAGTGAGAAAGGAGAAAAATTTTCTAAATTCCATATGTTTTCAAGTTCTAATTTGGCATTTTCATCTTTACTTTAAAAAAAATTGTCATTATTGACATTAATTGACCAGGCGAGTTAGTGGTGCCATAAAGTTCCTTGCTGAGCTGTGCTATTTGGAAGTATACTCAAAGTTAATAGAATACAAAAGAAAAAAGATGCCTTTTTTACCCATGGACATGATCTAGTCAACCCTACTGAGGTTGAGCTGAGTATGTTCAATAAAATGGAGATGAGGCATGATAATATTTACAGATGGCTATCATATATGCATCTCTGAATTCAGGTAGAGTTTACTTTCAAAGTATGAGGGGCAACAGGACAGAGCCGGCAGAGGGACAACAAATCTACTTTGCGCTAAATATAATCTAAAAATGCAAGTATGTTTGACATTAATATTATGATGGTTTTGGTGCTGTCACTGAAGTCTTTAGACAATGTCATCTAACAGTGGACCAGGGGTTAGAAAGTAGAATTTTATAAGGGAGATTACAAAATAAATCTATTACTACTTCATCAACAAACTTAAAAATCTTGGTTTCTATAGAGGAAGGAAAACTTCCATCTTAGGACCTTAGCTAAAATCGTAACTCAAACTTTTATCAACTGAATAATACTTAGAAATCACTTTAATGAACGTAACTCTATGACTTTATGTCTCCTGTTCTGTAAAATAGGGATAATAATGACTGATTATTGTAAGGAATATCAAATGATATATATATATATATATATATATAAAGTACTTTGCACACTTTAAACATAATATAAATATTATTATTATTGAATTAACACTAAGATCTTCATGACTTCTGATATATGATAAATAACTCAAGGAGGAACTGTTTATCTCATTATTAAAATTTGAATCTCTGTTTTTGCCAATATAGACTCAGAATCTCTGATATCTCTTACCTGGAATGGTCAAACTCATATGTCTCATAAACATACATAGGGGTCCTCCTGATACACCCTAAAAATGTCTGTAGACTTTCACGTGTTTGTTTCAACTATTTGTTGAGTCAGAGTTTGAGTCCAGGCAGTCTGAGTGAAGCTCATCTGAAAAAGGGGAAAAAATAAAGTAAATAAGATGCACAGCAGAGAGCCAAAGAAGAACTTAAAAGGAAGTGAAGAAAAAATGAACATTCATCAATATGATTTCCTCTACTAATATATATATATACTTTCTTGATCTGATAATTTTCTGTTATATATTTTGAATACTCCTTGATATTCTGCTACGTATATGGCAATATTCTCTTTTGTTTTGCTTAATTTTGTTTTATATTCTTTTTCTGTTTTTCTTTTTTTTCTTACTTGTTTTTCCAATAAAATAAATTTTTAAAAAACCTTAAGAAAAAAAAATTTTTTAAAGAAAATGTAATTTTACATTGGTCTTCTAGGTTAGCTCATATTTCTATAATATGATTGTATTTTATTTCCTTCATTTTCCAAAAAAAAAATTTACAACAACCAACAAAAAACCTCTCAAGCACCGGAATTTTACTGAAAGTCTGTTTCCAGTGACCTATTATTAACTAAAAAAATCCCTGAAATCTTTGGCTAAGTTAAATTAGCATAAGCAGGACTTTCAATTTTCTGTTTTTCATTTTAATTGATGAACTAATGAACCTCAGAAAAATCTGGAAAAGACTGATATGACCCAACATCAAGTAAAGTGAGCAGTACTAGAAGAATACTGCACACAGCAACACCATGCAATATCCAACTATGAAAGACTTAGAAACTATGATTTTCAAAGAAAATGCTTATATACATATATATATATATATATGTATTTAATTACACACACACATATATATACACACACATATATACATATACATATATATATATATATATATATATCTGAATGAGTGTCTGTATTCAAAAGAGGAATTTCTATAATGCACTCTACTAATATGTGGGTTTTGTACAATAAGTCCTTGAAGCTCTCTACAACATTGTTCTATAACCTGTAATGTCTGTTTGCAGATGGTCTTGCAAGGTGAAGATCCCAAAACATTATTCTATTCAAGCCCCATTATGGTGATGCATCCATTTGGGGACATCACCAATTACTAGAAAGTTCCTCTTTAAAATAATTTTAAATCTTTCCCTTCTTAACTTCTGTCCATTACCCCCTAGCTCAACCCTCTAAGGCAACACAGAGTTTATAGAATCACTCTTCCACAGGATAGCCTTTCAAAAATTTTAAGATATTTATTTATTCCCTAATTTTCTTCCAGCCAAAGATCCCAAGTGTCTCCCAGCGATCCTCATGTGACATGCTTTTGAATCCTGTTTCCTATTTGTCCTCCTCTCTATTTGCTTTAGTTTATCAATGTAACTTGAAAAATTAGGCACCCAGTAGTAAATTCAATATTCAAGATGTGATCTGATGAGGACAGAGAATCATCAGACTAATGTCTCCTTTGTTGTGAACATTTTTATTAATGCAGCTTAAGATTGAATGATCTTATTTTCTTTTTCTCACAATCTTGAACAACTCATCACAGGGGCTCAATAAATATATAGTATCATCCTAACAATTTCTGAAAAGAATGATGCTATGTAGTTCATGGATTCCAGAGACTAGGAAACTTCAACTTTAAATATTGATACTAAATAAACGAACAACATCACTCTAAAGATGAAACATATTGAAATCAATTTCTAAAAGGGAGAAGTCCATTTTGCTGAAGCATGAATATTTAGGCATGTTATCTAGGATTGCTTCTAATTATAATACCAATTACTGAGTTGTCATTTCTTGTGAGGATTGAGGAGCATATTAGAAATTTAAAAAAAAAATTCCTTGAAAGTTTTTCTTTCCTACAATCAGTTAAGACACTTTCTGCAAAGAAATTTAATGTAATGTAATCAAAAATGTTCATTTTGCATTTTATGATGTTCTCTAGTTCTTCTTTGGTCATAAATTCCTCTCTTCTCCAGAGATCTGGTAAGCTATTCCTTTCTCCTAATTTGCTTATAGTATCACCCTTTATGTCTAAATCATGAATCCATTTCAATTATATCTTGGTATAGGGTATGAATGATTTTCATATATATGCAATATGAAATATAGGTCTGCTATTATAAAACTGATTATATGTATATATCTGTCTATAGATAGATATGCATGTGTATATTAGCCTATATGTACATATATTATCAGCATTGTAATTATACACATATATACACATAGACTACACATATGCACACACAGATATATACTGATCAAAAAAACTTAATGCAATATATTATTAAAGGTTAAAACTTCCCAAAGATTTTCAAGATTCTCTCTCTCTCTTTCTCTTTCTCTGTCTCTCTCTCAGAAAAAGTATATGAATAGTTTTATGAGTGTTGATGGAGTAAGGTAGGGTGGATGAGTATATATTTGCTAACTGATTGGGGAGAGATTATGAAGGAGTAGACTATTTTAAAGTAATCTAGGAGAGAAATATAATTTTTAGTCTCTAACCCATATTGATATATCTATTAACCAATAAATATTATTGCACTCCTTTCATGTACCCAGAAATGTACTGAAACCACAGGAGACAATCTTTTTTAAGGATTAGATCATAACCCTACTAGACACAAATTTTATTATCTTCATTGTGTGTGCTCAGTATCTAATCTCAGGAAAAACAAAAACAACAATAATAATGTTACTAATAGTTGAGCTGTTAAATGTCTCAGTAGGTTTTCTTTTTACAGAGAAACACATGGGTCCTTTTATCACTAATTTCTGTGGTTATGATGAATGATCCTAACATTTCTATAGGTACATATAGGTTTCCTATTATCTATTTTTCTGTAGGAATTTTTTAATGTGTTCATTTTTTAATAAAGTATTTAAATATTTTTAATTAAATAAATTTGATAAAAAAAATTCACCAGTAAAGAAAATAAGTGAAAAAATAATTTATTTTAATAGCATCAGGTTGTTCATCTGGATACATTCTTGATTCTTTGTTAGTTAATTTTTTTAAAGGCCTTATTACATTTTACATGAAATATATACAGATTAATTTTCTGGTATGAACTTTTAGTTTTGGATTGCCTGGTCGCTTTAAAAGCAGTTTATGTGTTATTTTACACTTACAGATTTGGCCACCTATTAATATATACATACATATATATGTATATGTATATGTGTATATATATATATATATACACATATATAAAATTTCTTAGACAAAATTTGTCAGTAATACAAAGAAATGAACTTTATTATTCCAGGGGGTGAAACTGAATCTTTTTTTTTTTTTATCATTTGTTTGTTTTATGTTGAACTTTTTGTGAAAATAATAAAAGTGTTATCTCTAAAGTTTTTGAAACTTGTGTTTAGGTTCAGACCTTTTGCCCTGAATTTGCTATATTTTTCTTTTTTTTGGTCACACTTGGAGAGTAGATTTCCTTGGTTTTCTAGAAGAAATGTTCTATCTTGGCTGTTTTAACCCAGAGATTTTTCAATTTATGCATAGAAGTCAAGTGAAAAAACTAAAAGGCAAAAGGCAAAGATAAGGCCAACATTAGCAAAACCAAAGAAAAGAAATAATTGAATGAAACCAAAGATTGCAGGGTCAAGTGAAAGCCTGAAATGAAAACAAAGGATCCACCCAAGTAGTAAGCCATGTCTCATCCATTCACTTCTCATCAAAACAGAAAATGGAAGATACATGTGTGTTCCTTGAAGTGGTGCTTTCTCCATCTTCAGGATGAATGTTCCATTTAATTAATCAAGGAAACACTAACATGTATGAACCAGAAATTCTTGTTTCTAATAGCAAATATTAAGAATTCCAAGTTGTAAGTCCCCTCCTATGATTTTGACCTTTAAAGCTGAACTCAGATGAGGGCCGTTTAATTTACCTCTTTCCTATGGAAAATCTTCAATGTATAGTTAATTATAAGTCCTGTTAGACTTCTAGCATTTCTTTACTACTCCCAGTTCATAAAGAGACAAACTTTTTTCTGGCTCCAGCCCTTTTTTTTTATTGTCAATTATTCTAGTGTTCCTCAGCTTGTGGAATGAGAATGGTGGCACTTTTCACTAAGGATTAATATGTATAATATTCCTAAAATACATTGAGTTCTTCAAGTGAAAGATGCTATAACTATGAAATATTTATATTATTACTACAGCATTTTAAGTTCAAATACTAATATAAATGGCAGAGTGGTGTTGATCCTTTCCATCAAGCCAAGAATTATGGTTATATTTAATTCTTCTAAAGTGAATGTGATATATAGTGGAAATATACGTCTGAAAAAAGTTCCCGGTATAGAACCTCAAAGATTATTTGCTCTTCTCCAAGTAAAGCACAAAACTAGAGTTAAAAAGTCAAAAGAATAAACTTCACTATGTATTATGAATGGGTCTCAAGGGTGAGAGTTGTAGAAAGCTATAATCTTCTCTCATTAAAAAAAAATCTCATTTTCTATTTAGGTCAAGGAAAGTCCAACCAAGATTAGGGTTGGGGTTGTGATAGTGCACAACCATAAGCCTAATTTAAAACATACCAATAGGGAATAGTACTGACTATTTTACCTCTCACTGTTATTCTTCCAAAATATATAGAACTGCCTTATTTCACAAAATATTTCTGTCCTAATGGATGGATCTAGCAGATTTATCCATACTCTCTCTTAAAGTCCAATAAAAGCAGGCAACTGCCTACATAGTACAACTATGTATTAAACATTGCCCCTCAAAAAAAAATCCCTCCCCATCAGAGGGAGAATTTGGAACTCAAAAAAAGGTAAAAAAATAATTTTAATTTAATAAATACAGTGCTGTGGAACTTGAATGGATGCCTACAGAACACATATTGACTTACAAAATCACAAATTAACATTATGTCATGTTGTGGTTTTATTTATTTAACATTTTCCCAATTACACTTTAATCTATTTGGGGGTACATCTGGGATATTTGACACCTCTGCAACTAACACTTATCATCCAAGTATTTTATCATCAGATGAAATGCAATTTCTTTAAGGGAAAGAGTTTCTCTATTCTTACCTTTGTACTTCCAATGACTTGAACAATGACTGGCACATAGTAACTGCTTGTTAATTGATTCATCTGAACTCTTATTTATTTCTATCATTTTTGTACTTTTCCACTCATTTTCCATCTATCTTATATATATATATATATGTGTGTGTGTGTGTGTGTATGATGTATATATATATATATGTATATATACATATATATATATTGTATTCACAAAGTATTATGATATTCTTTTATCATGATATTTTGATTGCCCTGTCCTGGGTATGTCAGATTCTAATATTCTGAAAAGGTTTGAAGTATGGTTCTACAACAGACTGGATCTATCTGGTTCCAAAAGTTTGGCCAAAAGCCAAACTAATTATATAAAGAGGAACTCCTTCATCAGTAGTTTAGTCACTTGATGATTATTTGGTCAAAGTGACCAATGAAAAAATTAAAACTCTCATCCAATGTAACTCTCTTTTACACCTTTAGCTACAGCAGTATAGTGGCAGAAGAAAGAAAAAGAGAATGTTCAAATATGTATACAAATTTAAAATAGTATAAATACATTAACTTCATTGCCAGTCCTCTAAACAATATCCTTGACCACTCACAATAGAACATATATACAACTGAGGGATTAGATTACCAGTTCAAACAGTTTTACTACAAAGTAAACAAGGATCACAAAAAAATCAGGCTAAACATGTTCAATTTCTCCAGCTGATTCTTCAGCAGGAACTCAAGTACACTCACCATCTTAGACACCTCTTTCTTTCTAAGCTATAACACTAAGAATTGAATGCATTGTTCTTAATAGAGGAAATATTAGTGGCATTCCACAATCTTGCAATGTCTGGTTTTCTTATGACCATTTAAGTTCTTATCAGCATTTTTGAATGACACATCACACTACTGACTCATTTTAAGCTTTTAATCCACAAAACCCCCATTTTTATTTTTAAAAATATTTTTAAAGAAACTGCTATTTTCCTAGAACTATGCATGTTATAGAAAATTTTACATTTGTCACTATTTTAGTAAATTTAGCCAATTTAGACACAAACTGTCACACATTTATGGATCTGTTATTCATTTATTTTCCTTCCTTAGTATATTCTTTAATATTCAGAATTGCCATATAATTTAAATTTATCATAGGATAAAGTATATGATATTGGTCTCACTCTAAATTCTGTTATCTTACTTTCCATTTTTCTTAGCAACTATTATCAAATAGAGTTATTTACAAGATAATTTATACTCTGAGTTCATCAAACATTATATTATCACTTTCAATTATAGCTTTCTTCTACATGTAGAGAGTGAAGTGGCACAGTAGATAGAGTGTTGAATTTGGAGCCAGGAAGACCAGAATTCATAAATCCTCCTTTAGAAATTTTCTAGCTATGTGACTCTTGGCATGTCACTTGGCCTGTTCTTTAACTATAAAATACAAATAATAATAGTACATGCTTGATAGTAGTTGTGAGGATCAAATCAAATCAAATAAGGTATTTGTAAAGCACTTAACACAGTGTCTAAAACAAAGTAGACCCGTAATAAATGGTTGTTCCTTTCCCCTCATCTATTTTGTTGATCTGGTTTCATTTTTGTCTAATTTAACCATTTCTAAATAGTTTCAGTGATTACTGCTTTATAGTCATTTGATTTTATCTTCTCTTAGTTTTCTCATCCTGGCTAAAAATATACCAGAAATTTATAGAACCAACTTTTAATTTTGTTTATCAAGGAGCTATTTTGGGTTTATTTATTCTGTCTTTGTCTTTCTATTTTTAAATGCAAAAATACATTGCAGTATTACTAAATACACAGAAGATTTGATTTTAGACCTAGTCATTATTTTCTATTTCTCTACATTTAAAACTTTTTCTTTTGTCTATATTTCATGAACTCAGTAATACTTTTATTGTGTTATGATATTTGTCTTTTTTCATTTGTATGCAATTTCTCTGTACATTAAACATGGAATATTTTTATAAAATGACATTCATTAATTCTTGAAGGATGTTGATAATGTGTGTATTCTATAGTTGTATGATTCAGAAGACTCTATAGATCACTTCGTTAAGAATTCTCTAACACTGTCTAATTCTATATCTAAAAATTCTCATTCAATATGTCCCTCTCTTTGATTGGATTATTTAATCCATTCACATCTAAGTTACATTTTACTTTTTTGCTTCTTATATTACTTTTTATTATTTATTTTTAACCTATTTTAGGTTAGTACTTTGTCTTCATGATGAATTTTGCTTAGTTTGATTCAACACTTTTTCTATAAGCATTGTTCCTACTATCACTCCTTTCTCCCACTTATATAATAAACCTTTCCATAGTTCTAGAGATTTACCTAATATATTGGTTTCTTTTCCTTTTATTTAGTATTATAATTCTTTTCATCTTTTCTCCCTTCTTTTTCCTTTTTAGGTAAATAGCTCACAATTTTTCTCCTCTTCTCTCATCTACCATTTTTGTGTTAGTTTCTTTCTGTCCTTTTTTAAAAAAGAAGGACTATACATAAATGCTTTTTCTTCCAATTTTTATATCTAAATACTATCCAATCCTCATTCCCTTGCATATTGACTTGCATCTTGAGGATTTTTCATTAGAAATATATTATTCCATTCCTATCTGTGGCATTTAAATAATCCAGAATAATCTTATATCATTTATATTTCCATTCCTTTTTATTTTAACATCTTTTCCCCCCTTCTTCTTAGCCCCCTTCAGAACCTGTGGAATGACATTGGAATTATTAACTTAACTCTTGAAAGTCCTTGATAGATGTAACTTTTTTCTGAAAACATTCAACGTGTCTTTTCTTTTTTATTTTTTAAAAATCATATTAAACATGTTTCCAAATTAGTCATTAGAAAAAAGGGAAAAACTATGAGAAAAAAAAATGAAAATAGTATTCTTCATCTGCATTCAGACTCCATGATTGATTCTCTGTATATGAATAGCATTTTCCATCATGAATCTTTCATAATTGTCTTAGATCATTGTACTACTGAGAAGAGCAAAGTGTATCAATTTTATCATCTGCACAGTGTTGCTATGTATAAAATCCTCCTGGTTCTGCTCACATCATTCAGCATCATTCATGCAAGTCTTTCTAGGTTTTTCTGAAATCCACTAGCTCATCATTTTTATAGAACAATAGCATTCCATTACACTCATATACCACAATTTATCCACCCATTCCCCAATTGATGAACATCTCCTCGATTTTCAGTTCTTTGCTAATACAAAAAGTGATTTTATAAACAATTTTTTTTTTGTATCCGTGGGTCATTTTACATTTTTTAAATTGTCACCTTAAGACACAGACTTGGTAGTGGTATTTTTGCATCAAAGTCTATGCATAGTTTTATAGACTTTAAAGGCATAGTTCCAAATTGCTCTCCAGAATAATTGGATCTGATTTGTCTTTTCTTATAGCAAAATACTGTTCTATCACAATCATATACCACTACTTGTTCGGCCATTCTGCAACTGATGGACATCTCCTCAGTTTCCAATTCTTTGACCAAAAAAATGTACTGATGTAAACATTTTCTTTGATCTGTTTGGGATATAGCCTTCATGATGTTATTGCCGGCTCATCATTTGGCATAGTTTGAAATTGTCTCCAGAATTGTCAAACTACTTCATAATTCCACTAAGAAGGCATTAGTGTACCTATTTTCTATATCCTCAGAGTACTTATAATTTTCTTTATTGACATTTACCAATCTGGTAGGTGTGAAGTGGCACATCAGAATTGTTTTAATTTGAATTTCTCTAATCCATAGTAATTTATAGAATTTTGTCATGTGACAATTACAGCTTTGATTTCTTCTTCTAAAAACCATCTATCCTATCATTTTACCATTTATCAGCTGGGGAATGGCTCATTTTTTAAACATAAATTTGACTCAATTTCCTGTGTGTTTGAGAAATGAGTGAATTATCAGAGAAACTTGTTTTTAAAAGTTCCCCATTTGGGGGCGGAGTCAAGATGGCAGAGTGAAAACGTGACTCTCTGTGTCCTCCTCCGATCTTCCCTCAAAAGAACAATAAAATAAACCTCTGAACTGATTTTCAAGTCAACGAATCCAGAAATATTTGGACACTGCTTTCTGAAGAACTTCATATCAGGTTTGTTAAACTCGGACAGAGGGATAAACTGTGGACTCTGCAGTAGGCCGGAAGTGAGGGTGGGACTCAGGTCAGCTCATCCTGGCAGAAATTCCACACTCCAAACTCCAAACAACTGGAGTTTATCTGAGGCACTCAGGACACTCTGCCCTGATTGTCGACAGGTGTTCTGGCAGACTTGCCTTGTTTAAGCAGAAATGCCCATTTAGTCCTAGCCCCCACCAGTCCAGCACCTTAAGTGAATTCGCCAAATTGCCCCAGGGCAAAGATTTTTTCCCAGCCTTAAAGAGACATCCATTCTGTCTAAAAAAAATGAAGAAGCAAAAGAGAGCTCTCAACAAAGACAGCTTTTATCAAGAGAAAGAAGTGATGACCCCAGATCCTGAGGTTCCTTTAGACAAAACTCCAAAGGAAGTTATTAAGGACCATCACTGGTCCCCTTTTCAAAAGGCCTTTCTGGAAGATTGCCTAAAGAACCTCATAAGAGAGCTGGAGGATAAATGGGAAAATAAATTGAAATCAGTGCAAGAACGATATGATGCCCTGCAAAAAAGATATGAAAAAAAAAAGAGGTATAAAAAAGACAGAATTTATTGAAAATAAAATTAGTGAAGTGGAAAAAGACTGCAATGAACAAAAAATTCAAATGGCCAGTTACAAAAGGAGCTTAAAAAGGTAACTGAAGAAAACAACACTTTAAAAATAAGAATTGAACAAATGCAAGTAAATGACTCAATAAGACTTCAAGAACCAGTCAAATAAAAACAAAAAAAAAATGAGAAATTAGAAGAAAATATGAAATATCTCCTAGGAAAAACAACTGACTTGGAAAATACATCTAGGAGAGACAATCTAAGGATTATTGGACTCATAAAAATCATGATGAAAAAAAGAATCTAAACACGATCTTCCAGGAAATCCTGAAAGAAAACTGCCCTGAGATTGTAGAATCAGAAGGCAAAATCACCATTGAAAGAATTCACCAATCACCTCCTGAAAGAGACCCCAAAATTAAAACCCCAAGGAATATCATGGCTAAATTTCAGGACTATTGCACCAAGGAAAAGATTCTGCTGGCAGCTAGAAAGAAACAATTCAAATACCGAGGATCAATAATTAGAATCACACACGATCTGTCAGCCTCCACATTGAAGGATCGAAGGGCCTGGAACCAGATATTCCGAAGGGCAAAGGAACTTGGATTACAGCCAAGAATAACCTATCCAGCTAGAATGAGCATTATCCTCCAGGGAAGAAGATGATCATTCAATGATATAGGTGAATTTCACCTATTTCTAATGAAAAGACCAGATCTCAACAAAAAATTTGACCTCCAAACACAGAACTCAAGAGAAGCATAAAAAGGTAAAAAGGAAAGGACTCTTGAGAACTTTGTTTCTACTAGGGGGATACTTAAAGTTTGGGGGTATAATTAACTAGATATTACTTTGATAATATGAAAAAGAGAACTAGAGGGGGAAAAGTTGTCATACTGGGGAAAAGAGGGAAAAAGTGGTAAAATAAGAAAAAAAAAGGAGGTAAAAAAAGGTAAAATCTCTTGAAGAGGCAAAGAAAATGTAATATAATTGAGAGAAAGAGGGGAGGTAGATGAACATTGTGTAAATTTTACTCTCATCAGGTTGGGTTCTAGAAGGGAAAATAGAAGAATCAGGGGAAAGGAGTTAAAAAAGGGGGGGAGGGGATCTAAAGGGTGCTGGATTGTTTGGGAGAGGAGGTCATCAAAAGCAAAGTACTGAGGAGGGGGAAGGGAGAAAGGGGAAAGGAAAGGGAAAAACATAACTTGGGTAAATAAGATGGCAGGAAATAAAGAATTAATTATTCTAACTGTGAATGTGAATGGGATGAACTCTCCCATAAAGCAGAAGCAAATAGCAGACTAGATTAAAAACCACAATCCCACAATATGTTGTCTACAAGAAACCCATCTAAAACATAGTGACACATACAGGATGAAGGTAAAAGGCTGCAGCAGAACCTATTATGCTTCAGGTGAACAAAAAAAAAGCAGTGGTAGCAATCCTTATCTCAGATCAAGTAAAAGCCAAGATACATCTAATCAAAAGAGATAAGGAAGGAAACTATATTTTATTAAAGGGTACCATAGATAATGTAGCAATATCAATACTAAATATATACACACCAAGTGGGAATAGCATCCAAATTCCTAGGGGAGAAATTAAGAGAGATGCAAGAAGAAATAGACAGCCAAACTATACTAGTGGGGGATCTCAACCTTGCTCTCTCGGAATTCGATAAATCAAACCACAAAATAAACAAGAAAGAAACTAGGGAGATAAAGCAATTGTTAGAAAAGTTAGGTATAATAGATCTATGGAAAAAGTTGAATGGAGACAGTAGGGAGTTTACTTTTTTCTCAGCAGTCCAGGGAACATATACAAAATTTGACCATGTGTTAGGGCATAAAAACTTCAAAATCAAATGCAGAAAGACAGAAATAGCAAATGCATCTTATTCAGATCATGATGCAATAAAAATCACATGCAATATAAGGCCAGGAGAAAATAAACCAAAACTTAATTGGAAATTAAACAATCTAATCCTGAAGAATGAATGGGTGAAAGAGCAAATCATAGACACAATCAATAATTTCATCCAGGAGAATGACAATAAGGAGACAATACACCAAAATTTGTGGGATATGGCCAAAGCGGTTATAAGGGGCAATTTTATAACTCTAGATACTTACTTGCATAAAATAGAGAAAGAAAAGATCAACGAATTGGCCTTATTATGAAAAAAAAACTAGAAAAAGAACAAATTAAAAACCCTCAATTAAATACCAAATTGGAAATTCTAAAAATAAAAGGATAAATTAATAAAATTGAAAATAAGAAAACTGTTGAATTAATAAATAAAACTAAGAGTTGGTTCTACGAAAAACCAACAAAATAGATAAGCCTTAGGTTAATTTGAAAAGAAAAAGGAAAGAGGAAAATCAAATTGTTGGTCTTAAGAATGATAAGGCTGAACTTTCCTCCAATGAAGAGGAAATTAGAGCAATAATTAGGAGTTTTTTTGCCCAACTTTATGCCAGTAAGTTTGATAAAATAAATGAAATGGAGGAATGTCTATAAAAATATAGATTGCCCAGGTTAACAGAAGAGGATATAAATTATTTAAATAGCCCCATATTAGAAAAAGAAATAGAACAAGTTATTAACCAACTCCCTAAGAAAAAATCTCCAGGGCCAGATGGATTACATGTGAATTCTACAAAACATTCGAAGAACAATTAATTCCAATACTATACAAACTATTTGAGAAATTGCCACTGCCAAATTCTTTCTATGAGACCGATATGATGCTGATACCTAAACCAGGTAGGGTGAAAACAGAGAAAGAAAACTATAGACCAATTTCCCTAATGAATATTGATGCAAAAATTTTAAATAAGAAAGTCATCCCCAGGATAGTACACCATCTCCAAGTAGGATTTATACCAGGGATGCAGGGCTGTTTCAATATTAGGAAAACTATCAGCATAATTAATTATATTAATAACCAAACTAACAAAAAACATAGGATTATCTCAATAGATGCAGAAAAAGCATTTGATAAAATCCAACACCCTTTCCTATTAAAAACACTAGAGAGTATAGGAATAAATGAGCTTTTCCTTAAAATGATCAGGAGCATCTAATTAAAACCATCAGCAAGCATCATATGTAATGGAGACAAACTAAAACCATTCCCAATAAGATCAGGAGTGAAACAAGGCTGCCCACTGTCACCATTACTATTTAATATTGTATTAGAAATGTTAGCTTTAGCAATAAGAGAAGAAAAAGAGATAAAAGGAAT
>JAJPUD010008657.1:0-14503 GCA_023553655.1 Myrmecobius fasciatus | reverse complement strand
TCTACTGGGCCTATATCCCAAAGAGATCTTAGAAGAGGGAAAGGGACCCACGTGTGCAAGAATGTTTGTGGCAGCCCTTTTTGTAGTGGCTAAAAACTGGAAACTGAAGGGATGCCCATCAATTGGAGAGTGGCTGAATAAATTATGGTATATGAATGTTATGGAATATTATTGCTCTGTAAGAAACAACCAGCAGGATGATATCAGAGAGGCCTGGAGGGACTTGCATGAACTAATGCTGAGTGAAACGAGCAGAACCAGGAGATCATCATACACGGCAACAACAGTATTACATGATGATCAATTCTGATGGACATGGCTCTCTGCAACAAAGAATTGTCTCAAACAAGTTCCATTTGTTCACTGAAGAAAACCATATACACCCAGAGAGTGGGATATGAAATATGGACCACAACGTAACGTTTTCATCATCTCTATTGACTTTTGCTTGCATTGTGTTGCCTTTCTTTGATTGTCTTTTTTTCTTGTAGATAGGATTTTTCTTGCATAACTTGTCAAGCATTTCAACATTATTAACATGTAGTGGACTTCCTGCCATCTAGGGGAGGGGAGGGGACTGGGGGTAAAATTTGTAATGGAAAGCTTTGTAAAGATCAGTGTTGGGAAACTACCCATATACATGTCATACAAATAAAAAGCTTTAAAAAAAAAACAAATAAAACTAATGCAGACAAGATTAGGAGGGAAACAAAAAATTGGGAAATCATCTTTACATTTAATGGTTCTGATAAAGGCCTCATTTCTAAAATATATAGAGAATTGTCTCATATATATAAGAATTCAAGCCACTCTTCAAGTGTCTTGATAAGTGGTCAAGGGATATGAACAGACAATTTTCAGATGATGAAATTAAAACCATCTCTAGTCATATGAAAAGATGCTCCAAATCACTATTGATCAGAGAAATGCAAATTAAGACAACTCTGAGGTACCACTATACACCTGTCAGATTGGCTAAGATGACAGGAAAAGATAACGATGAATGTTGGAGGGGA
Organism: Myrmecobius fasciatus; assembly: GCA_023553655.1. Classification (NCBI taxonomy): domain Eukaryota; kingdom Metazoa; phylum Chordata; class Mammalia; order Dasyuromorphia; family Myrmecobiidae; genus Myrmecobius; species Myrmecobius fasciatus. The sequence goes on along the minus strand of JAJPUD010008657.1, from coordinate 13,487 downwards.
TGTTGCAATACTGGGACACTAATACATTGTTGGTGGAACTATGAACAGATCCAACCATTCTGGAGATCAATTTGGAGCTATGCTCAAAAAGTTATCAAACTGTGCATACCCTTTGACCCAGCAGCATTTCTATTGGGCTTATATTCCAAAGAAATCATAAGAGGAGGAAAGGGCCCCACATGTGCAAGAATGTTTGTGGCAGCTCTTTTTGTAGTGGCTAGAAACTGGAAACTGAATGGATGCCCATCAATTGGAGAGTGGCTGAATAAATTATGGTATATGAATGTTATGGAATATTATTGCTCTGTAAGAAACGTCCAGCTGGATGATTTCAGAGAGGCCTGGAGAGACTTACATGAACTGATGCTGAGTGAAACGAGCAGAACCAGGAGATCATTATATACGGCAACAACAATATTACATGATGATCAATTCTGATGGACGTGGCTTTCTGCAAAAAAGAATTGTCTCAAACCAGTTCCAATTGTTCACTGAAGAAAACCATATATACCCAGAGAGAGGGATATGAAATATGGACCACAACATAACGTTTTCATGATCTCTATTGTTGTTTGCTTGCATTGTGTTGCCTTTCTCTGGTTTTCTTTTTTTTCTTTTAGATAGGATTTTTCTTGCACAACTTGTCAACTATTATTACATTATTAACATGTAGTGGACTTCCTGTCATCTAGGGGAGGGGATGGGATGGAATAAAAGTTGTAATGGAGAGCTTTGTAAAGATCAGTGCTGGGGAACTACCCATACATATGTTACACAAATAAAAAGCTTTAATAAAAAATAAAAATTAAAAAAAATAAAAGTTCCCCATTTTTCTGCTTTTCTTCCAATTTACATTCATATGAGTAAAATTGCCTATAATATTTTCTATAATTTTATTTATCCCTTATTTTGTCCTAAACTTTTCCCTAATGCATATATGTGGTAGACACATTTTTCTGTACTTTCCTAATTTACTTATATCATTTTATATCCTGAAGGAATTGGGATTTTTTTTAATGTTTGATAAAATTCATTTGTAAATCCATGTGATCTTGAAAATATTTTCCAAGGAGTTCATTTATGGCTTCTTCATTTTCCCCTTAAGTTAGGGCTATTAAATTATTTTATATCTTCTAATATTAACCTGAGAAATTACTATTTTTGTAAAAATAAATTTCACTTAAAATATCAGTTTCACTGGCACATAATTGGACAAAATAACTCATCAGAAGTACTTTACTTTTATCTTTATTAGTGATGAATTCATTCTTTTCAGTTTTCATTCTAGTAACTTGCTTTTCTTTCTTTTTTATTAAATATCAAATTAAATAGTGATTGATCTATTTTTTATTTGCAATTTTATTTAGTTGATTTTTAAAATTTAAAATTGTATTAATTTCTCTTTTGACTTTCATGGTTTCTCTTTTAGTGTTAAATTAGGAGTTTTTAATTTGTACCTTTAATTTTAATTAATTTTTCTAATTGTTTTAGTGGCATGACCAATTCATTAATCTGCTCTTTCTCTCTTTTATTGATATACATAATAAAAGAGAAATTTTTCCCTCTAACTATTGTTTTAGTTGCTTTCTACATACATATTTTTTTATATTGTCTCATTGTTGCCATTTTCCTTAATAAAATGATATATTATTTCTTTATGACTTGTTCTTTGAACTACTCATTTTAAAAAACTACATCATTTAGTTGCTAATCAACTTAATATATAATTCATGTCCCTTTTAAATGTAATTTTTATTACATTCTGGTCTTAAAATAATTAATTTAATATTTCTACTTTTCTACATTTGAATATAAGATTTTTATTCCTTCTTACATATCCAATTTATGTATAAATGACATGTACAACTGAGAAAAGGTATACTCCTTTCTATTCCAATTTAATTTTTTTCAGAAATATATTGTATCTAGTTTTTCTGAAATTATATTCATCTCCATAAATTCATTTTATTTGTTTTATGTTTAAAATTATCTAGCTTGAAAAGCAGAAAACTGAATTTTCCTATATAGTTTTACTATCTATTTATATCCTTCAACTTGTTTATCATTTCTTTTCAGAATCTGGACATTATGTCATTTGGTACATACATGTTTAGTATTGATATTGCTTCATTGTTTATGTTACTTTTCAGCAAGATGTAGTTCTGATTATTTCTTCTATTTATATCTATTTTTTTTGTTTTTGGTTTATCTGAGCTAATGATTATTACCTCTGCCGAAAAAAAAAAAATACAAATACAAAAAACCTTTCAGTTAAAGGAATTTTTGCTTAACTATCTGTATTTAATTTTTAAGTTCTTTTTTAATTCTTCTAGAAATTCTTGCTGGGCTTGTGTCTAATTCACTTTATTTTTCCTTTGAGACATGATTTGTAATTGTTTTGACATTATTGTCTTCTGAGTGTTTGTCTCAGCCTTCCTTATCATAATGTTAGTTTTCTGTAGTCACATTATTTTTTCTTAATTGTACATGGACAGTAGGTTTGGGAGAGGAAGACTTTTCCAAACTTAAGGATTTTTTTTTTTTTAATTACCAAACTCCTGGGAAAAATGATTAACACTCACTGCTTCCATTCTCTTTCTGTTCACTCCCTTTCTAACCTTTTGAAATCTGGCTTTGGAGCTAACTCTACTCTTTCCAAAGTGGTGGAATGATTCATTGAATCATTGAAACATATCATTGAATGATTGAACCATAGCTTTCCATTGACTTTAATTCTTACTTTAAATATGTGTGCATGTGTGCGTATAAAACTTAAATAGAAAATGGAAAAATGTTAAAAATAAATAGAAAAAAAATCAGAATCTGTTACAAAAGATATCCATTTCAAGAAAGTGTATATAATAATAGAACACATTGCTTCAGAACTGTCCATCTTTTGTTTCCTTGTAGGTTTCCTTTTGTTCTTTGCTGTATCCTTTTTACTTTATTCTTTTTTATCCCTTTTCCTTCTTCATCCTCAGCTTCCTCAAGCAGGTTACAGTTAAGCAGGGATATATTTACATGCACACATGTAGACAATCACATATACACATATACATTAATATTATATATATATGTAAGCATATATTTGTATATATATATATGTAGGTAGGTAGATCCCTATAATCATATACATTCATATACATCTATGCTTATATGTCCTCTGTTTCTCTAAAAAGAAACATCATCCTTCTTGCCTTGTTACTACTTAACCTCAAGTTTTCTATTAAGTTTAGGTCTTTTTGCATCAAAATCTTGAAAATCTATCAATCCCACTGAATGTTCATATTTTCTTCATTCAGGATTATGGTTAATTTTGCCAGATATGGTATTTTAAGCTACAGCCCTACTTCTTTTGGTTATTGATAAATATGATTTCAAGACCTATGGTCTTTTATTGCAGAAATTGATAGGTCTTGCGTGATTTTAATTGTGATTCCAGTGTATTGGAATTGTTTTTGGTCTTGTAATTATTATTGTGTTTATTTTTTTTCTCTTTGATCTGAGAATTTTGAAATTTAGCAGCAATGTTCCTGTAAGTTTTCCTTGTAGGATATTTTTGAGGTGATGATCAATGGATTTTTCTATTTCTACTTTCCCCTCTTGTTTAATACTTCAGGACAATTTTTTAAAAATTATTTCTTGTATTCTTGTATCAAGATTCTTTTTTGGTCATAGTTTTAGGTATTCCAATTATTCTTATTCTTCTTGATCTGATCTCCAGATGTTATTTTTCTTACAATATATCTCACCTTCCTTTTCCGATATTTTCACTCTTTATACTTTGTTATATTATTTCTTAGTCTCTCATATCCTTGCTAGCTTTCTCTTGTCCAATTCTAATTTTCCATCTTTTTCTTAAGATTCTGGATCTCCTTTTCTATTTGACTTTTTTTTTCAGAATCTTGTTTTTCTTGGATTTTTGTTTTTGTGTTTTTTCTTAATCAGTCTTTTTGAGTTCTTCTGTAAGTTCTTTAGGGGACAGATTACCATTTAAAGTTACTCTTTGGGGTAGGAGAGGCTTTTTTTTTTTTTTTTTTACTTTTGCCACTGAACATGAACCTCAGTCTTACCTTATTCCCATAGTAACTTTCTATGGTTGGGATCTTTCTCCTTTGCCTGCTCTTTTCTTTTTTGGTAAATAAGTACTTATTAGTGTAATTACCACCTTAACTCCTATATGTAGCTCTGGCCTCAGTCCTTTTTCAGTTCTTCCCTGTGGCCTTTAACCTGAAAAAAAGAACTCCATTCTCCTGAAAGTGTTGTTAGTGTTCCTGCCCCACCATTTCTCCACTTACCAAGCAGCATGTGCAGGTTTTTTATAGCTCAAAGCCTGGCCTCAGTAGCACAGCTGGGCCTAGAATTCCTTATCAACAAAGGTTCCAGGACTGAGAAAATTTTTCAGGACTGAAACATACATACCCCACATAGTCTGGGAAGTGAAATTTCCTGTAGCCTCAAATAATGCCATCTTCCAATTTATCTAACCCCAGAGTTCATCACTCCTTATTTTAGCTGGATTACCCTAGAGGTGTTTACATTTCACAAGTGTAGAACCCTGGATAGCTAGGCTAGAAAGCCAGAGTAACTTTAAATAATCTGGAAACCAGTTATTTCCTAAAACAAGCAGAGAAGAGCACTGATAGGATTATAAGTAGATCTTTTAAAATTTTTGATTAGCCCTTTGCTTAAGTGTACTTTATTATAGCCCCACCAAAGATGGACACTTAAGCAAATTCTCAGAATAATAATCTTGGGTAGTTCAAGCTCTGTTTAATTATTGAGCTCTGGGAGAAGAGCAAGATTTGCTTTCCCAGCAGAAATGTTTGAGATAACCCTTTTGACCCCTTGCTTAACTGCTCATAAGAAATAATGCCTAAAATTAGACCAGATCACCTTGATGAATGGTTTAATAGTTTAGGAATATTTAACCTTGTTGCTTAATCGACCCCTTTTCTTAATAATATACCCAGCAATGGTATTAGAAACATTTATTACATAACTAAACCCTGGTGCTACAAAGGCCCACCAGAATACCAAAGATAAATACTGAGTTAGCCAATGACTTTAAAGATTAACTGGGGGCTTGGGTGGGTTAAAAGAAGTGTTTCTATAATCTTGACTATATAATAATGTTACCTATTTCTGTAAATTGGCTTCCCTCCCCCAGGTCCTTTAGGAAAGGGATCACCCTGGGTCTCCAGAGAACCAAAATAAAGAAACTTTCTGTTTGTACCTGGAGAAGTCTCTGAGCAATCAATTTTTAGTTAGTGTCTTTTTGCCCCACACAGATTGAAAATATGTAATAATAAATTCCATTTCAAGAAAGCATATATAACAATAGAAGGCATTGTATCAAAAACTATCCATCTTTTCTTGCTTTCTTATATTTTTTTCTTTTGTTCTCCTCTGTACACTTTTTACTTTATTCTTTTCCCTCTTTTCTGCCTCCCAACTCCCCCAAGCAGGCTACAGTTAAGCATAGATATAATAATGTATACATATATATATATAATATATATGTGTATATATATATTATATATATACATCCACATGCATATGTGCACACGTGCACTCAACATGTACATATATATGCACACACATACATATATATGAATATAAATCTAAAACAATATGGCTGATATATAATGTAGATTTCTCTCTTGATTGAATCATTTTTAAGTTTAATTTTGTCTGAAATTCCTGTCTCTACTTTTTCTTTTAATAAATTCTACTCCTGATCATTCTTATTATGCTTGTGTATATCTATTTTTTCCCCTCCTAATTCTTTTACTTTATTTCTTTCTATCCATTAATTTGCCTTGCTATTACATAATATCCTTGCCACCCTGGATCTCTCCTTTATCTTCTCCCTCTATCATCTGCCTCCCTCTTTATCCCATTCTCATTAATGTACACACTTCATCCCATCCTCATTAATCTATACATCCTTCTATACCCCATTTTATCCTTTTCCCTCCCCCCTTATTTTTTATGCATTTTTGAAGGTGCTTGCCCTGGGGAAAAGTGGGTTTGGCTGGAGCTTCAGCAGAAATCACAGAAACTTTCTCACCTCCTAGACTGTTTGTGGAGTCTGTGTCTGACTCTGGGAAGACTGAGTGAACCTCGAATGAATAGGAACACCAGGCTTAGCTGTACTGCAGAGCTAAGGCCCTGGGTAAAAAGGAACAAGTACACCTGTGAGTGCAGAGGCAGGGGACAGGTGGAGTTCTTGGTTTGGTGTTCTAGGTCATAGGAAAGAGCTGAAGAGAAGCTTAAGAAATATCATTTCCCCCACCCAACAATTAAAGGTACTTAGACTAATAAGTCTTATTTTTAACAAAATGAACCAGTAAAGAAGAAAGAATCCCCCCATAGAAATTTAGTATGGGAACAGGGAAGACAGAGTTCATCTTCAGAAAAAGAACACTGAAATAAAAATTGATTCTACCCCAAAGAGTGCCATGAAATGGCAGAGAGAATTTATAGAAGAATTTTTAAAAAGGAATTTAAAAACCAATTTAGAGATATTGAGGAAAAACAAACAAACAAAAAAGATAAAACCATGCAAGAAAAACAAGAAGATTATGAAAAAAAAATTTAATCAAATAGAAAAGGAGATACAGAGTCTCAAAGATGAAAATAATTTTTCAAAAATTAGAATTTGACAAGGGGAAACTAGTGAAACTATGAGAGACCAAGAAATAACAAAACAGATTATAAAGAATGAAAAAATAGAGCAGAATGTGAAATCTCTTATGAGAAAAATGAGACCTGGAAAACAGATCAAGAAAAGAAAATATAAAAATAATTTAACTGACTGAAAATTGTGACCAAAAAAAAAAAAAAAAGAAGAAGAACTTTGACACAATAATGCAAGAAATAATCCAAGAAAATTGTCCTGGAGTGATAAGCCATTAGGGAAAAGTAGAAACAGGAAAAAAAATTCATTGATTATTACCTCAGTGAGATCCTTTGTGGAAAGCATAAGAATATTATTGCCAAATTTCAAAACCTCAGATCAAAGAAAAAAAAATTTGCAAGAAAGAAGAAAAAAACAATTCAAATATACTGAAGCTACAATAAGAATTGGACAGAACTTATCAACAGCCACAATAAAAGACCACGGATTCTAGAATCACATCTATTGACAAACGAAAGAATTCATGCTGTGGCCAAAAATATCATCTTCAGCAACATTAATAATAAATGAGAAAAAAATGGACATTCAACAAACTTGCAGATTTTCAATACTTTCTATCAACCAAACCCAAACTTAATAAAAAATTTTATATATAAGAACCAATATCAAAGACCAATTTTAAGGAACTCAACATGTACAAATTGCTGATTTTTTTTCCTATAGGAAATGTATAACATAAATTAAAGACTGACATCAACAATAGGTAACTCAAAAGAAAGATTGGGACAGAATTAAGGTAAAAATAGTAATCATGTTATACAAATGAGGTGCAGAGGAAAAATTAACACAAAGACATTAGAGAGGGGAGAAGAGCTCCTAGTTCTAAAAGCCTACTCATATTAGGAATGGGTTAAATAAGCAAGACTACATGTATACCTTGAAGGTTATAGCAGCCTCCAAAATCTATAAAGAAATAAAGGGGGGAGGGATACTGACTAGGTGGTGCAGTGAAGGTTAGCCCCAAGGATCTGAGTTCAAATGTGGTCTCAGACACTTAACACTTTCTAGCTGTGAGATCCTGGGCAAGTCACTTAACCCCAATTGCCTCAGGGGGAAAAATAAAAAAGGGGAAAGGGGTGATCAGATTGGGAAGCAAAAGGTGAGGAAAGAAGGCAAAAGAGGTATTTTTAAATTGGAGGAGGTTAAGTAATAGCTAGCCAAGTTTAGGAGCAGAATTAAAGCAAAGAGTGAGGAAAGATATGTGTGGGGAGGGGTGGGGGATCAGGGAGAGGATAGTGTGTGTATGTGTATCTACATTTGTATATATAAAGATATCCTTTCTTAATTATAGCCTGCTTGGGGATAGTGGGGAGGATGAAAGGGGGAGAAAAAGAAATAAAGTAAAAAAGGTATGCAGCACAGAATTAAAGGACAATTTACAAGAAAGTAAAGAAAAGATGGATATCCATCAATATAATTTCTTTTACTAATATATATATATATATATGTTATATATATATATTTTTTTCTTGAACTGGTAATTTATTGATATATAACTTCAATCTTCCCTGATGTTCTGCTGAGCACATGACAATGTTCTTTCAAATTACCAACCTACCTCCCCCATCTAATTCCCCTACATAGGTTCTTGCTCTCTCACCTCACTCAGAAAGCTAATTACCTTTTTTTTTTTACCTTTTTCTAGACAGTTTGGCTTTTTAGAATCATATCATACTTAGCTCTACCCCAATATTTCTATTGGACTATCCAATTTCTTCTGTCAATCTTAACCATGGCTTTTATTTCCCCATATAGAGCACAAATAATTTGTCCTTATTCAGTTCCTTGAAAGTAGTCTTTGATGCTGGCTCTTTTATTCGTATATTCTATTGAGTTAAGATTTGTGTGAGACTAAATCCTGAAAATCTGAGACTTCATTGAATATTCATTTTTTTTCATTCAATATTATACTTATTTTTGCTAGCTACATATTTTTAGCTGCATCACTAGTTCTTTTGATTGTCAATATATGGCATTCCAGGAACTGCAGTCTTTTATTGTGACTGCTGATAAATCCTATGCAAGTCTAATTGTAATTTATTTTCAGCTTATAAAATTTTCTCTTTGATACAGGAGTTTCAATATTTAGCAATGATGTTCCTATGTTTTCCTTCTAGGAGTTCTTTGAGATGGTGATTAGTGGATTTCCTTCTATTTCTGGTTTCTCCTAGTGTTTTACCACTTCAGGACAATTTTCTCTAACTATATTTTGTCAAGGTTCTGTTTTTTTAGTAAGAGATTTCAAATAATACAATTATCCTCAACTAAGACATACTCTTGATCCCTTCCAGTTGTGAGCACTACTGCCCTACAGGAATTCTTCTCCCTTGTGGCCAAAAGTATCCTTCTCTACATTGGAACTGTAAATCAGAAATGGATAAAGGCAATTCAACTGCCAGTGTGCTGTCTTGTGCCCAGTGCTAGCATAAGAATCTTTTCTAATCTCCTTCTGTCCAGGTGCTGGAATCTGTTATCATTTTTGGCTTGAGAACTCCCAAAGTTCATGCTTCTACTGCTGTCACTCACCTTCTCCAAGGGCCACAGTTGGGTTTGCCATCTCATGGACTCTCCCAGTTTTTCTCCCAGTGTCACAGACCTCTCCTTGAACCTCCTAAATTGTCTTACGTTGGAAAAAAGTCTCAACTCATTCCACCTATTCTACCCCACCATTTTTATTTGATTGTTCTAGAATTTGATTGGAGACATTATTTAAAGTTCTTTGTAGGAGGAATGGTGGGAGAGCTTAGGTGTAATGAGCTTCTGTTCCACCATCCATTTTATTTATCTAGCACTCCTCTACATTTTGATTATTTTCCAATAATACCATTCAGCATTTTTCTAATATTTGGTATATTCTTATAGGAGGCATTTGTTTGCTAAATTGTCTTTGAGGTCAATGACTATTGGTTATATAAAGATTTTGTATTTTTTAACAAAGTTGTCTTTTGCTTCTCTTATCATATTGTAACTTCAATGTATTTGTACTACAGATCTATTGTTTTAGCTTCCATTTCTTTAAAGAAACAATACATTGCATTGAAGTTCCTTCACTGTTATTTATTTCTGCTATGTAGGGTATTCCAGACACAAAGAACCCTCTAATAGTTTGAGAAAGAAAGTGAGGAATCACTGAATATAGTAAGCACATCAGAAAAAAAATAGGTTAATTAAATGTTATTGTTAAAGTTAATAATAGTAATTATTCTATTAACATTAATTAGATGTTACTACATGGGAAACAGTTTTCTTTAAGGTGGAAATTTTTCAAAATTAACTTTCTCTGTGTAGTTAGGTAATTGACTTGTTTGAAGAAAGATAAAAATCAAAACCAAGGAATTGATAGCTTTAGTAAAGTATTAGGATAAAAAAAAAATCAAAACATCAAATTTTATTTTTTATTTCCATGAAAACTCAAGTGAAATAAATAAATATTGAAACTAAATTTAAAATTATTCTGAAATAAATAAAACATCTGGAAATGAATTTATCACAAAATGCCTTGGATATATACAAAATTGTTCAAAACTCTATAGAAATAAGAGAACAGATGATTAAAGATATATTTATTGTCCATAGTTGGGCCAAACCAATATAATAAAACTGATGATATCTAAATTTATTTGCAAATATAATATTATGCTAAGCAAAGCATCAAGTATTTAACTTCTACAATTTCATGTAATTATCAAATACTTGAAAAAACACAAAAGGTCAAGACTTTTGAAGGAATTAATGCAAAGATCCAGGCTTGAAGGGGCTTAGAATTAGCAAATTTCAAATTTTGTTATAAAAAACATTATCAAAATTATTTTGGACTGGTTAAAAGAATAAATAGCTAAATAACATAAACAGACTTAGATAAGAGCTAGAAACAAACAAAAAGGTACGGGTTTAAACAAAAGCACAAATTACTGAAATATAAACTAAAGCTTTGGCCAGATTTGCTAGGAAATTAATAGGAAGATTGGTAGTAAATTTATTTATGCAACTTTTTACCATATATCACAATAAATTCCAAAGAGATATGCAAACTAAATGTAAAGGGTCACAAGATTAAAATAACAGAGAATACAAAAATATTCCTTATAGTTTTCATTGAAGAAAATGCTCTATAAGCAAAGCAGTAATAGAGGCTTTTTTAAAAAGACAAAATACGCCATTCTAGTTACATTTTTAAAATGAATACTTTTGAAGAATGGATACATTAAGACTTAAAGAATGTTAACGTAGAAATAATCTTTAAAATACATACCTATTATGAATATATGAAGCCTTAATTTTATAGGGAAATCACAGAAATATATGATAAAATGGCCATTCATTAATAAAGTAGACAAATGATATGATTAAATAACTTTTACAAAGAAATATGCAATCTCCTGAACTGATGCTGAGTGAAATCAGCAGAACCAGGAGAACATTATACACAGCAACAAGACTATACAATGATCAATTTTGATGGACATAGTTCTCTTCAACAATGATGTGATTCAAACCAGTTGTTCAGCGATGAAGATAGTCATATACATCCAGAGAGAGGCCTGTGGGAACTGAGTGTGAAATACAACACAGCATTTTAACGCTTTCTGTGAATATTTCCATGCATTTTGTTTTCCTTCTTAGGTTGTTTTGTTTTTCTTCTTCTCTTTCTAGATCTGATGTTTCTTTTGCAGTAAGATAACTGTATAGATATGTATACATGTATTGTATTTGTCATATAATTTATCCTATTTAGCATGTATCAGATTACCTGTCATCTAGGGGTAGGGTTGGGGGGAAGGAGGGGAAAAGCTTGGGAAAAAAAAGTTTTTGCAAATGTTAATGTTGAAAAATCACTCATATGTTTTGTAAATAAAAAGCTTCATATAACAGACAAAAAAAAGAAATATGCAATCCCCAATGATTATATGAAAATGCTTTGAATGAAAAATGATAAAAGCAATTAAATTTAAAAACAACTCTAATGTATCAGCACTCATTAAATTCATAAAGAAAATAATTCATTGAAATAGCAAATATCAAACTGATTTTGAAAAGTTAGGCTTTAGTGGAACACTAACCAGAAAAAGACAGAAAAGAATGTCTTATATCTAAAAAATTTGTTTTAGATATAGTTTTGGTTTTTTGTTTTTGTTTTTGTTTTTTTAGTAAGAAAAGCCTAAAAAAGTGTTCTTGGGGCAGAGTCAGGATGGCAGAAAATAGATTTTTGAGCACTTCCTGGCTTCCCCCAGAACAACACCAAATCAAGTCTCTAACAGGTTTTCAAGTGGCAGAACTCACAAATATTTGGAGTGTAACAAATTTCCAGCAGAAGATATTTTAGAAGAATTTCAGGAAAAGTCTGTCTCAATTGGGCAGTAGGAGAAAGAGGGTTTGCAGGCCAGCATAGGCACAACAGAATGAAATGCAGGGTCTCTTTTCCCTCTGTATGCTGAAGGAATCTAGTGGGAGATTCTTAGCTAAAATACAGCAATATGTGCTACTCTGTCCTGCTTCAGAAGCCAGGATTAGCAGACTAGCTGTGAGATCTGCAATGCAACTACAGAAGGCAAATAGTGAGCTGCTGAATCTAGCATAACAAGCAGGACTTAGCCATGCCCACCCAGCATGGGAAAGAAACTGGCAGCACCAGTCGCAGAACAGAGTAAAGCCACTGTCTCCTCTAATGGAAACTTGGGACAATCTTCTCTTTGTCCTAAGAGTGGGCATCAATCTTTTGAAAATGAGGAAAACATCAAAAAGTTCTGAACAGAAATAGCTTTTATGGAGAGACAGAAGAATAGAACTCAAACCCTGAGGGCAATAATGACAAAACATCTCCAGATGAAACCTCATCAGAATATAAGTTGGTCTTCATCTCACAAAACTCTTTTGGAAGAATTCAAAAAGGAACTTAAAAGAGAGTTAAAAGGAAAACAGGGAAAGGAAATGAGAACTCTGGAAAAGAAAACACAGAAATTGTCTGAAGAAAACTACCCTTTGAAGAATAGTTTTGACAAAATGGAAAAAGAAAACAGCTGCTTGAAAAACAGAATTTCAGAAATGGAAAATGAACAATGAACAATGAATAAAATAACTCATTTGAAAGTTCAATTGGTCAAATGCAAAAGGAGATATAAAAGCTTATTAAAGAAAATAATCCATTAAAATTTAGAGTTTAATAAATGGAAGCAAATGTTTCACTGAGACATCAAGAATCAAACAAACAAAACCAAAAAATAGAAGAAAATGTAAAATATCTCATTGGAAAAAAAATAGCTGTTCTGTAAAATAGATACAAGAGAGACAATCTAAGAATTATTGGACTACCTGAAAAGCACAAAAAAAAGGCTACACAATATGTTATAGAACCAAAGAGTAAAATCACCACTAATAGAATTCACTGGTCACCTCCTGAAAGACTCCAAAATAAAAACTCCAAGGAATAATATAACTAAATTCCAGAATTATCAGATAGAAGAAAAAATACTGCAAGCAGTCAAAAATAATAGATTCAAATATCAAGGACTCACATTCAGGATTACCCATGAGCTAGCAGTTTCCATTTTAAAAGATCAAAGTCCCTGAAAAATGATATTCTGAGGCCAAAGGAACTTGGATTACAGCCAAGAATAAAGTATTCAGCAAAATTAAACATAACCTTTCAGAGGAAAAGATGGACATTCAATGAAATAGGGGATTTTTCTTTATTTTTGAGGAAAAGATCAGAGGTGAACAAAAAATTTGATTTTCAAATACAGAACTCAAGAAAAGCAGAAAACAGAGAAAAGGAAAGGAAAAAAAA